>JAGDQP010008047.1:49810-64643 GCA_022664845.1 Lepisma saccharinum | reverse complement strand
AGACTCATTTGTCAGCGTCACTCGAAGAACTGCCGTTTTTCATGATATATGATTATAAGCAAAATGATTATAATATCCAGGATAGATATTGACTAAATAATTAAAGTTTAATTAAGTTGCATTAAAACCTCTCAGCCAAATTACCTATCCTAAATTCCTTTTCATGGTCTCCTTAATTGCCATGGCCTGAAAAGAGGTCATAATCCTCCCAACAGGTGCTGGACACCTTCAGTGGACCAGCTAACTTAAAAAAAATGTGAATCTTCAAAGTCTGCCAAATCAAATGGTGACACAATCCAATCAAGATACTCGGTAGAAAGAGCTGGAAGATATGCATCTTGAAGTCCTGACAAGTGATCTCATTGTCTTCCAGATGAAGAAGAAATGGATCGTTTGAATAATTCCTTTCTGAACTGCAAACTTTCAAGAATCCAACGTTCTCTTGAAACTTCTGATTTGATGAGGACACTATTGTTTCTAGCCACACTAAAACATTTAATTCATTTAGTTTATTAAAAAGGTCTATCGCGTATAAATGTTTCCAATATCAAGCGCCATTTTGTAGCAGTTTTCACACAAATTTTGAAAATATTTTTCCTGACTCTGTGTGGCAAATATTTAGAAAAGAACCTGACTCGCTCAATATCTGCCAGTAAATGTCAACCGTATAGTTTAAAAATCCTGCATTCTCACAGATGCCCAACATTCTTAATTATTTAAATTGATTTATTTTTCTCCTTAGTTTTTATTAGCGATACAGTTAGTAAGTGAAAATTAAGAACACATTGTTTTATATAAATAACTGAAATTGATACAACACATGGAAATGGTTCTTTCCAAAATAAACGTTAACAGAAAATGGATCTGCTCAATTTTTGAAAAAGTTAAATACAATGAAATGTCATAATATTGTAGGACTACTATATAGAAACTTGTCTCTGAATGTCTCCAATCTTTTCACAAATATGTAATGTTATTTATTTTGTATAACGTTAAGAGTCCCAAAAGTCTTTCCATTGGCAGTCTGGACACAATGTTTAAGCAGACTTGACGTTCTCTATTGGCTAACTACAACGCCTAGCTGCTATGAATAGAGCCTTATGACTGAAGTTCGTTTTACATTTCAGAGTTTCTACTTGCATGAAGGGGTTTACATGGAGCTTATTAAAAATGTTTTTTAAAACGCTGTTTTTTTTTAAAAAATTAGTTTTTGTGAAGTTGTTCTTTGCTTTGAGTAATGAGGATTTTCCCCACCACATTTCCGAGTCTATTTTGTTTGCACACGTCACAAAATCTATGACACTTCTTCACAAATCATTACAAATATTTTCTAACAAATACCTCAAATGTAAAAGTCACTAAAGCAGCAATTTTTTTTTATTTTAGTGGAAAAGCAAATAATTATTTCTAACATTTATCGTATTTGACTTTACATTTTCTTGATTTATTTCGAATTTTCATTCTGTTTTCTGACCTCAGTAATTCGGCTAGACCCCACTCACTCCCTGTGTAAGGATGTTACTCCCCAAATACTCGGGAGCTCCCCAACTTTAAATTTTTTAATGTCAAAAGTAGATAGAAACCGCGCAAAACTCTACTACTTACACCCTCCTAATTTTGACTTTACACCCCCATCAAACTGAAAATCCTGGCGGAATCCCTGTCTGACCTTTATCTGATAAAAAGTGGAATACTACTGTCCGTTTTTTTTTTAACTATTTCTCACTTTAACTGTTTGTTGGGAAGTTTGTTCATCAAATGTGAATTAAATTTTCGTCTTCAAAAAATAAGCTTTCAGTTTTTTGTCGTGTTAGCGAATTTGGTTTAGTATACAATCTTAAGATAATCGTCTTACATCTGTGAGCAATATTTATAGGATGCAAGCTGGAACCATTTCTCGGCATAATTTTGTCAAAAAGATTATATTTCAAAGTTTGTGAATTGATAATATTCAGCATCTTGCAAAAATTCTTTAAGACTTTCACTCAGTTGTTCAGAGCATGTTTTCGCAGGTAGTACAGTAGTGTCTCTCTGTTAAGAACGCAGTTAAGTTATTTTAATAGATAGATTTTCATTCAATGATCAGTTGATAAAACCTTTGTATTTCTGTCATATCTTCGGTATATCTCCAGTACATATACCACAACAAACTTTCTATGAAAGGTCATGGTTATTGAGATGGAAGATAACAGAAATAAAAATATGCGAACAGTTGCTGTAATTTACAGCTACCAACTAAAAACTACAACTTCTGAATATAGTTTCCATCATCAACAAATCTGATAAACTCAAGACAGTGGTATCTCACATCTAGCGTCAGCACTCCCATCTGTACAACAAGAAATGAAAACACAATATTCATCCTAAAGAATTTATGTAGTCCAGATGTATCTATTGTGTAACGTATGAGAAACTAATTGCATCTATTTTGGTAAACTTTATTTTTATATGGGCCAGTTTAGTAACTTTGGACTTCGTCACGATTTGCCTTTAGCTTTTAAGTGTTAAAATCCACACCCATGCCCCTGCCGGGACTCGAACCCGGGACCGTTGAGTCGATAGTCTACCGCCGCAGACCGCTGGACCACCCGGCCGGCGCATCTATTTTGTTTTGAATGTTTACCCACATGGATCAATTACAACTAAGCGGTCACGGTGGTGTCCATTTTTCTATTTTAGTTTCAACATTACAACAGAACTTATAATTTTCTTTATTCGAAATATTAAATATCAAACTGTGCCCCAAATTTCGAATATAGCGCTTTCGTCTTATTTAGCCGGGTTGTTGATTGTATTTCGAAATCAATACAAATCTATCTTTTGACAAGAATGCTTTCAAACCATAACAATAAAATTTTACAAATGAAGACAATGAAAATGGTGTGACACGAATCCAGGACTGTTGGCACAGAAGGAAGGGCGCTTAATCATTAAACCATGAGGAGTAACTTGTCCAGGGTATAAAGTAACAGGGTTACAAGTGAGTGTATCGTCAGGTTCCTTTGTTCTTTATCGCTATGATCTGTATTCAGCTGATTTTCCTCGTCTTCTTCACATATAGATCTTGAAAGATTCTAATCTTTTTCATTTCTTTATCAAAAAATTAATATTATCAAAAATAAATATGGAAAAAGAGCTGCAACCGGTTGTCGCTCATGCACCTCTGGCTGGACACGCACACACCATTAGATCTATGTGTGTATACTGTTGTGATTGGCTATTGTCGAATGATAGACGGCAGGGAAATCATTTAATCTCGATCATCCACTTTACGTGCAATGCTTGTTATCTCTATGCGGTCCGTTTTTATTTGCCATTTTCTTAATTTCTATACGTACCGGACTGTACATATAACAATAAATACTGTAAATAGCATTTAGCTTTTAGGCAAGAATTAAAACGTGAATCGTCAAACTATCTGCACAGCGATAACAACCATATACAAGTCAGGGTCTCTGCATATATGCTACCGACAGGATTGCGAAGCGAGCATTACATTTGAATGATTAATGCTTCAGCATTGGAATAATTGCAGCGAGATTTTTCCAACGATACTTCAAACACTTTTCTAACCCTACTAATTCCTGAGTTTAAAATTTCTCCCTCGAATTTCGAGAAACACTCCTGCGATCTAGATTATCTATATAGGTTTGAATTCGTCTCGACGAGATCTTTCCAGCGACTCGCCAACCAGTTTCATAGTCCTAGTAGTTCCTTAGTTAACACACTGGAAGAGAGATTGTACAAGGCTTCACAGCACTTGCTGCTGAAGGCTAAAACTGAGAATAGATTTTTTCATGGTGGTTTAGACTGAAAGTGGACAATCGAGATTACTACTCTTCGTCTCTTTATATATTCATTAAATTTTAATGACATCGATCAGTCCGGTATCGGTTTTAGATACAGGTCGATGGTACATAATATGCAAGACGCTCGCATTGTTAAAAAATCACCAGTTCCGTTTGGGGGGCTGAGAGAAGCAACATACTTACCTTCATCAAACACGGAAACAATTGTCTATTTGGTTTTGAAGAGTATTTATTTTGCTGACTAGATTAAAAGCAATCCCACCATGATGGAATAAATGATTCCAGTTTTACAAGTAAGTTTCCAGATGAAGAATCCACTTTTGCATTCCTTCAAAATGTTGGTCTAATGCATAAACGAGAAGATGTGCAAAATATCAGATGTATTTCATGCCAATCACGGTGTGTAGTGAAGAATCAAAGCAGCTATAAATTTGGATTTGGATTGAAGTGCACTCAAAAGGTATGTAATAAAGGAAAGAAGTGCACTGAATGCTTAAAGGGTAGAGGATGTTAAACAACTTGCCGTGAAGGTATGAACTCGCTCAAAAATACATTTTTTCAGCGTGCAAAAGTTTCATTTTTCTCACTCTTACATTTGATATTCCTGTAGATGCAAAGCTCACGAATTACACGATCAAAAATCAGCGAAGAGACTGGTATCAAAGTTGAATATCACATCACTGACTGGACATCGTATTTACGAGAAGTGTGTTATTCTGTCAACAAGAAAACAAAATTACAAGGCACAGTCAAAATTGATGAATGTCACTTGTTCACACGAAAAAAATAACAAAGGTCGCATTCTTAAAGGTCAGTCGCTATGGACTATAGGAGATGTGGAGCGAGAAACTGGACAATGCTTTATTGAAGTTTCAAAAACACGAAATGCTAAAACTCTTGAACGCATCGTTCGACAAAATGTTGAAGAAGGCCCAACTGTGTATTTCGTGTTGACAACTGGAAAATCTATAACAATATTTCGAATAATTGTAAAGTGAAGCATGATATAATTAATAACTCGAAAAACTTCTCTCGAGTTAAGTTGATCATAAATGTATCCAAAGGCACGTCAGAAACGAAAATTGTGACAACCAACCAGTGCGAAAGAATGTGGAGAGAACTACGCAGAAACATGAAATGTGTTCGCTCTTACACGAACAATAAAGGTGAAGAAATTGAATTCGCTCCTTCCTATGCGTATGAATATGTATATTTTCGAAATACACTTAATTCATTGACAAAAGAGAGATACGGTCGCAAAGTTCCCGATTTATCAAAAATGTTTAAAAAAAAATACTAACAGATATTCGATCAGTTTACCCAGGAGTTCGTCGATCTGAAAATGTCATAAACATTCCAGTGACTGTCCGTGAAGAGCCTCGTGAAAATTCGGAATCTGAAATCGAAGACTCGCTGTCGGAAAATATGATTGATTTGACATCTAATGACGAATATGAACCTGATCACCCGAAGTCCGGAAGTCCAGAACCAGAGTATGTTTCAGAAGGCTTAAGCGATGCATTCAAATCAATCAAAGAAAATGCTAACAATTTAAACGACCATAAGTATATAAACGACATTTCAAACTATATTTGGTGCGAATTCAAACATAATGGCTCATTACAAAGCTTTTATCCCAAGTTTGCATTTTGTTGAAAGATATTTAGAGACAGTAAAATATATTGAAACTAGAACTGAAGAAAGTTTGAATCCCAAAATTCAAAATATGAATTGGACACACAAGGAATTTGATTTCTTGTTTGATATATTTACCATTTTAAGCGCTACAAGCAATGGAAACTGTATATTCAATTCTGTTAGTACATATTTCGTTATTTGGCAATGAAACCACGCCAATGTCCTCCGAATGCTTTCAGTCAAAATGATGTGGGATATGCAAGATGAACTTTACAATAATTTCAATCTTAGGTTTGTTTAAAAATAATTATTTGACTGAATTGATGTACATAGAGTGAAAGTGTGCGTGGATGAGACCAAAACATTATTTTAAAAAAACAACAACAACAACAAATATTCCACAAAATTAACAAAAACAGCGTGACAGATGAATGAATGAGATGCTCCTAGATATGCACCACGTCCCCGTCGTTAGGAGCGGAAACGGCTGTATCCGGCTAAGAGTGTATAAAGAAATAAAATAACGCTATCTTGTTTCTCTCGTCGAGTACTATAAGAATCACTAAGAAAATACCAGGCATACTTTCGGTACCCATGACCTGCTTTCGTTTTGAAGTTAGGCTCCTTGGCAAGGCATACAGACAGCATAAGACTATGCAAACTCATAAAATGACACATTTTTTGGTTCTTCTGAAAAGTTTGCAATTGGGGATATGGGAGGACCATGATGGTATCCACAAATGGCTGAGACAGCGGTACATCGAAAAACTTTATGATGGGGTTTTACTGTACTTCTTTAGCGCCGGTATTTGATATGCAAAAATACTCTTCATTTTTCAATATCTAGAAAGACAAGAAAATATTGAAAAGACTTGGCAATTTTTCATCTTAGTGCAAACTGGTTCTAAGTTGTGTAAAACACACAAGAAACTGAACGAGAATCTCAAATCCTACGTAAACAAAATAAAATCCTAAACACAAAATATTGCAAGTTTAATCTTTGACGTAATTTCTCTCTTTCTTTGGCTACTAATTGGGTGCTGAAAGATGTGGTTGAACGTAGAAACGTACTAAGATATACGTACACAAGTCAAAAGCAGACTGTACCGCCAGCTGTCGTTAAATTACTTAGTTAGAGGAGAAAAAAAAACGAAAGAGAGTGTGGCGGCAGGAACGCAAGAAAAATAACAGTTAATTAAGTGTGGTAGGCCAGGAATAACCTGGTGACGTCACGTGAGTTGATACTGATAAACACTGGATATCTTAAAACGAGAAAGCAAAGGAAAACAGTTAAAAAAGAACAAGGTTTGGATAAATATAACAAATTCTCACACTTGTCTCAACCGTAAAGAATCATGGGAGTTGTTCGTCACAGATGGCGGTGATTCTGGCCAATAATAAAATTTAAAAAAAAAGTATTTTGTTTGCCAAGAGATGAGAAATTCACATGCACGATTACTGTCTCTTTTTACACGAGCGAATCGGTATTTTAATGTGGAAGAAAACGACGTCAACATAGCGACTGTGTTACCATAGGAAGTGAACAACTTGTCGTGTGTTAAAGGTGATGTATGATAATATAAGAAAACAATTCAACCCGTTAGAAAACAATCTAATCCAAACAAAGAAAATAGTCTAAACGTCTAACCTATTTTCGTGAATTCTGTAAAATGTTGAAAGTATAAAAGAAGGCAATTATAAGCAAAAAATCGTAGAAATCTTTTGTTTAAAAAAGGACGGAAATTGAATCCATGCACATGGGCATCAAAGATATGATAACTCCTCGGCCATGGGAAGCACAATAAATTATCTTCAATTCATTAAAGTTCCTGTAACGTTGCCTTTATAGCAAGTTTATGCAGCTTCTTTTTATTCTGCATTCCACAGAAGTTGAAAATGCGGAGTTAATGTTTGATAGTAGACGACTTCACTCACTAAACCCTTTCAGAAAATATATAGAAAGGTACATTTCTCATGGTACCATTCATGTGTTCTCCGAGTTAGTTCTTGAGTTGCATACTCACTATACGGGTTATATAATATCTGTAAATAATATTCAAGTTATTTACGAGAATAAATATACAGTTTTAAAGGAAGGTCATACAGCAACAGGAAGTGTGAAAAGCTGAGTTAGGACTGAAAGTTTGGTTTCTTTTTAATTAAACTGGAAGTGGACAAACGAGATGAAGTGCTCCTTATTGTGTCCAGCTTCATATACTAATTTAATTTATAATGCAATCAAGCTTTCTAGTAGGATGAATTAGAGCTCATTGTTGACAACCAGTAGAATTTGACTTTATCTATGGCCTTTACGGATCTTTGGCTCAGTCCGAGATGCTGCCTTATCAGCCAGCATCTTACTTAAGGTGCTATCCCAGCATTCACCTGGTGAAACTGAGGAATATCCTGAAAAATTTCAGTCATGATAGGCGGCCATGGAATTCGAACCCATTGTCGCCTTGAAGTCAGTACGCCAACCAATAGAAAATTACTTTAGGAATTATGCAATGAACTAACGTGCAGCGCCATCTGTTAATATTCTGCTGAAGTCAGTGATGTAACTGCAATGACGAGAGATTCAACCTTTTTGCTTGAAACGACAAGCTTGTTTCTAGCTTGTTGGTTTCACGTTTCAAGGCCATAACAAGCTTGATTCAAGATGATTTTGCTATGAGGGAAGACAGCAAGGAAATACATCAACACCATCAATAATAATTTTAAAGAATGAGGGAAACAAACAGCTGAGCTTCTAAGGATGAAACCTAGAATTTCGGGTAAAGTGAGTTCCGAACCACTCCGTCGAACCCGTGCCCATGCGCCCCAAGAAGTAAATATATGTAACGCTACACACAAGCCCATTCAACTAAAAATTGGGTACTATTTCCAGACTTTTATGTATACAGAGACTTTTATGTATCCTCCATCCTTTAAATGGAAGAGAAAAAGGTACGTGAGCCGAATCTCCAAAGAATCATTCGCGAGATTAGTGTTATGTAAAATAAATGATCGTACCGTCGCAAGTATAGGAGCATGGTCTTGTGGCTCGTTGAAGTGACAACGATGCACTGAAGGTTGAATCTTATGCATGAAGTGTAATATCAAGACATCGGTTAACGTGCTGCATAATGCTACAATAATATTTATTTACAATTGTAACTACATATATGGGGCGACGAGACTATAGATACCGGATTATAATACTACAAAAACTGAACCTCTAAGAAATGTAAAAAAACTGGCTTAAGTTGGTGGTGTTTATTGTACAGAGTGATTTGGCACTTAACCCGAAACTGTAGGTCCCTTCCTTAGAAGTTCAGCTGTTTGTTTCTGTCGTCCGTAACAGTCATTATGATAATTTCATTGATGATGTGCAGTAATAGTGTTTGTCTTTGCGCATTATCTTTATTCTATTTTTTTTTCATAAAAGAGCTTTTGCAAATTAATGCAGCCATAAGTTGTGTTATATTGGACTTTGTAATTGGTAGAGAACGAAAAATTGAATGTTCTGACGTAGCGGGAAGAAAAATAAAAGATTGTGGTAGAGCGAGGGTTCGAACCCATGCACATGTACATCAAAAACACATGCTTGAAACTCTCCTACGCTAAAGAATCTTCAACTCAGACACTTTCCTGCAAGGCTGCCACTATAGCAAGTTTACGCAGATGTTTTCTTCCCTCGTTCCACAGAAGTTGAAATTGCGATGTTAATTTTGATAGCAGACGACTTAATAAACCCTATCAGAAAATATGTAGAAAGGTGCACCTTCCATGGTATCAGTCCGTGTGTTCTCCAATTAAGACATAAATCAAAAGAGGACACAGCAACAGCAAATGAAGGGCATGGGGAAAGTTAGTCCTATCCCATACTTTGGGGCGAAAACGAGTTAACGGTTGTTCTAACATGCTCATATACGTGGTACTATTGACTGACACTATCAGGTTTCGAATTATCTTCATGTGCTCTAAAGTTCCTTCTTGCCACCAAAGACTCCATGTGAAACATTTCAGCAAGAAAATCCAATGCCACATTATGAAGTATCACCTCAGATTCCCGCACAAGTAGTCAGAATTCTTTTTTATTTGTGTCCTTTAGGCGTCTAAGGCTCGGGCAGAGAAAGGGGAGAGGAAAGGATGTGGGAAGGTGTCGGTTAGGGCCTAAGTTGAAGGTACCGTCCAGGCTTTTGTCTTGTGTGACTGAGGCAATCCCCCCAAAAAAACTCAGTCAGAATGGTCGGTCGCTGGGATTGAACCCACGACCTCCCGAATGCTACGTCAACCACTAAGCTACGGCGGCTCGGTAACAAGCAGGTAGAGGAACAGTCCGAGAAAAAGATTTTTTTAACGTAGAAGATACAAGTGATATTAAATAGTTAATATGTACCAGTGAATAAGCAAATGTGCTCTCTTCTTCTGAAGCAGAATCTTCTGGAGAAACCCAAAATGAGATATGTTTAGGAATTTTAAGTATAACGACTTTATTACTGAAATTTGGCTTTTCACTGTATTGTTGCCATGACTCTTCTTCAAGTGGACGTATGTAAAACATTGGTCATAGCTTTTAAACGAGAAGAGAATTTTCTCAACTTCTTATATTCTAAAGCCTATTTTTGTCGATGACAAAGAAGATTTGATTACATCAAGTGTCAAACACAGAAAACAATGCAGGTGGCATTATACAAAGCATGAGTTGTGTTACATATTATATTGAACACTTGCATCTAATTACTGGTATTGGCACTTACTAACTGCAAAATTGGAGCTAACAAAAAGGGAATACGGTAGAACTAAACAATTTGGAGCTGTAATTGAACTAATAATCCTAAAGGCTCTAGTGTCTTAAGAGCATTTTATCCACGCAAGCATTATCTTTTTAAAAATAGGCTGGCAACACTGACAACTGTTGTGCTTAGGTACGGGAAAAGTCACAGTACTTGTGTCGAATAATGTTTATGCTAAGTTTGGCGTAGCTAGGTATAACTGAATGGAAGTAATTTGAACTAATGATTTGTAAAAATGGATTGGCAACACTGAACCACTGTACCAATCAAAACGGTTAGGGAGGCTCTGAGCTAGTCTCGTCAAGACCTTTCTAACGACACCTCACGCATCTCTATATCTTGTGGTTCTTGACATTTAATTTCTGGACACGGATGGACGGACGACGGACACCATGAGCGGGATTAGAAGGTTCCTTTTGCTATAGCTTTAGAATCGAGGAACCTAAAATAACAAAGAATATTAAAGTTCTGCACTTTCGAAGAAATTTTTCATTAACATTTTACAAGGAACTTCTAAGTACGTAATAAACAAATACAATGAAAATCCTGAAGCAATATAGTTCTATATCACAATTTTTAGCATTTGCTTTTAAACTCTTCAACTCTATTCAATGACTTATGTATAATTGCAAACAACTAATATTGTAAGTGATAAAAGGAATCCAGGGCCTTAATTTATACAAAGAGTTTTGCAGAAAAAAAGATAAATTCTGATTTACACAGTATTTTGAAATCTTCATTCTCACTTTTCTCAATCATTAAAAATGTGGGAGAGAGACGTAGACTGTGTGTTTATAAACGCTCAAATGCCATTTATTTCCATGTCTTGCGCCATTTTTCTTTCCCTCTTTCCTTGTTTTCTCTTCTCTGTTCTTTAGCTCTTTCCCCGTCTTCTTGCATGCTTCTGTGAGTGTGTGTGTATGAACAAGACAAGAATGGGATTTCTGTCTAACTCTCTACATGATGCTGAACAAGTCGATTCTTTCTTGTTGCAAATGGAGGAATATCCTGGCATCCCATGCTTTCGCGCATATTTGTACTGCCATCTTGGTTGTCTAACTATAAGTCGTACAGTGCAACAATTCCCCTGGAGAAAAATGCAATTATTTCTTATAATCCCAACCTCCATTTACTTTAGTTCGTGACTGTACATATAAAGCCAGAGAGCGAGAGGGGCAGTTAATCTCGATCATCCACTTTCAGTCTAAACCAATATGGACAAATCTTTCAGTTCTAACTCTGTTCCTTAAGCTTGTAATCACTGTGTTTTCTTTTACAAGAAAACGTAAGTATTATTTGCAGCATTTATTATTATATGTACAGTCCGGTACATGCATAAGTCAAGTATTGAGAAAATAAAAAAGCGAGCTGCACAGCAATAACAAGTGTAAAAAACCTGAGTTAAAACTGAAAATGTTGTCTATTAATTTTGATTATTATTGGGCGATCGAGGCAAATTGTTTGCTCTAACGTCTATCTTTCGACACTAACCGATCACTCCAGTGTCGTTACATTGAGCTCGGTGGTAATGATGAAATGGAGAACTAAAGTCTTGATGCCACATCCGGCTGGTTACCATAGCAACGGCGGAGGCCAAGTCTAAACAAACAGTAAGTTTGATTGCAGAAAGGTAGAAAATCTGTTGTGGAAATAATGGCGGTTAATATTTTTCGAACTGTTGATTATTTCGGCGACGAACGGAAACTGATTGAAAGAGTAGAACATGCTGTGGAGTCCAAGCATGTACGTTTGTTTACATATGACCGAGATTTGATGCACATAGGAGGGAAAGTGCAAGAAAGGACATATGAACAGTAAATACAACAAGTTGAGATGAGTAGCTAATTTTAATCCCGTTAATTTATATTCTTATGAATCACATACAAAGGCACTGCCACCTGCAATTACCTTTCGAAATCTTAATTTATGCTATACCTTGTACACTTTACCTACAATATCAATTTGCACAGCTGTACATAGGATACAAGGGTTTTGTTTTAGCAGTCATATTTGTCTTCTTGGGTGTGTGTCCTTAACTATAACCGAATTAGCAACTTCAGTTTAAGCTTCTTAGATATAATGATCACCTCTTTAAAATCAAGAACTCAGGAATCAACGATGAATTACCCTCATAATTATATCAACGTATTCAAAATTGCGTTCAAGGACATTGCGAGTAATTTGTTTACTTACGTAATTGGCTCCTTCCACTTCCTTTTCTAGTTTCAACCCTTTGGAAACAGAAATAAAAAAGCAGCACGTGTCTTTTCATTGTATGGTAATTATGACAATCTGGCACAAAGCACAAAACCATAACGAGTTGCTCAATATCAACACTACAAACCTATTGCTAAACACCCGTTTGTTTAGACTGTAACATGGCGGGTTTCCATGGCGACCTGCCGGATCTGACGTAAGATTTTAGTTCTCTATAAGAAAATCTTAAGCCAGTGGTTCCGAATAAAGACACCAGACCTTTTCATAGAAATTTTCAATATAATTTTCTAGTGAACGACTCAAAGGCGTTATAAATATGGTCAAAATAGTCATAGACTTTACAGTTATGTAATTTCCTGGTTAATGGTATTCAACATTGTAGCAAAAATCGAACCCAGCTTTTGTCGTGGTCCAGTGTTCAAGGTCGCGAACGCTAAGAAGGCACACAGATTCAAGTCCTACTGCCAAATATCAAAACTGGGGTTTTCTCAGGTTTTCTGTTTCACCAGTCGAATGGAGGTACGGTACCTGTATAAAGACTGCCTGCGGCCTTCACTTCTTCAGAAGAGTACTCGAGGATTGGTGTCAATTCTCAGATTGTGTAACGTGATTAGGATGTAGTTAAGAATCTCCAAGACCTTTGTGAGCGCCGAAAATTCATATTGTAATTTATTTGTGCTTTTTATTAATCTAAAATCAAATAAATTTGAGAAAAGGAAGCTTGTCGACACAACTTTTTACAGTTATTTTTTACGCGTTTCTACACTTAAAGGAAAGTAAATTATCAAGTAGCAAAAACATTACACAGTATGTAGTATCAAAAAGTTCTCAGACTAAGCCTCTATATAAACAATGCATATCTGGACTATACTTAGTCACCTTCTCCTTCAGCATAGTCTCCTTGTGCAACAATGCACTGCTCTGCCACTACTGGAAAGTCTGCTACCAGGAACTTCTTTCCCCAAGTTTGTTAAGAGGCCTCCGCTGACGTAGGCATATGACGTAATCAATTAGAGTATTCTAATATCTCAGCTAAAATAAATAATGCCAAAATCTCAGATAGTTCATTTGTTACATATTTACAAGTATTATTGGGATCACTTCATTATTGCTTGTTATTTGTGCAGCACCTTCAAAACTGTGAAAACTCTCACACACAAACACATACGCACGCAGCGTAGCTACGGAGGCCTTCTAAGCACCTTCACGTCATAAACTGTGAGAACGGGGAAGGTTTCAGCTTCAGTTCCATCTTTGGGAAGAGTAAGAAGTTCCAGGGGGACAAATCCGGAGAGTAGATGTGAAGTGGAGACTGACGAACCGGTCGCATTCATTTCGTCGACAATCATTTTGTCGACAGATCATCTTGTCGACACCACTTTGTCGACAGATCATTTTGTCGACAAGTACGTTTCGTCGACAGATCACTTTGTCGACAGGTACGTTTCGTCGACAGCTCATTTTGTCGACAGGTACGTTTCGTCGACAGCTCATTTTGTCGACAGGTACGTTTCGTCGACAGCTAATTTTGTCGACAGGTACGTTTCGTCGACAATTCATTTTGTGGACAGGTAAGTTTCCTCCAGTAATAATTTTGTCAATATGTAAGTTCATCAACAGCTAAAATTTTAGACTATTCATTTTGCCTACAACTAACTTACGTCACGGGTTTTTTAACGGGAAATTAAATTGATATTCATGTAGCAACTTAATCACCAAACTAACTGAATTTGTATTTTTTTCTATTTCGTATACGTTTTACTCCTTTTCTCAATTTCGTATTTTACAGTGAAGGGTATCGGGAAAAAACAAGGAATGTCCAGTTCTAGCAATTTTGTGCTGTATAGCTCATTCTGTTGGGGAAAATTGAAACTACAAAACTCTCAAAGAGCGAAGGAAACCACTTCTAAATGACCACAGGAGACAATATTACCTTTGTCAAGCGATTAAGGCACTCAAACTTGATTTTCTCAATAAACCTGTTTTGTGACATTTCTTATTTTCTTCCGTTACTCTTCAAGTGTTGTGTAGACTGCGTACGTGGTCAATAGGTGAACATTGTCATTGTTAAATAGGAAATCAAGTCATCGTTTGTCTTTATTATTATTTTGACAAGTTTCGACTCAATTCTTTAGAAAGTATTTTGCTGTAGTCTCCTGAGCATATTAAAATTTACATTCTCAAGCCTTGTTTCTCTCTCAAAAGTGTAAATTAAAAGATGCTGGAAGTGTAATAAAGGAATCTGGTCTTGTAAACCAATTATATGCAGTAAATATTTTATGTCACGTAATGGTTTTAGTTTGTTACGGAGTATCATGAACAACAAATTTACTAAATAAAAATAAAAATTTTACTCCTCGATGTTAGAAATACAATTTATTATTTAACTGC
>JAGDQP010008047.1:0-39810 GCA_022664845.1 Lepisma saccharinum | reverse complement strand
TATGTCATACCAATAACTGTGAAGTGAGGAATAGGCATAAAACAAAATTGTTAATTGGAACATTTTTTCTTCCAAAAAGCATTACTGGAACGACGTTCTAGCGCGTTCCGGTACCAGTACACCTCTGCCCTGGTTGGGATGGTATTCAGAGTTAACGACGAGGGATGAAATCCTCACGAACCAGGGAATATAACTCGTATCCCCCCCCACCGACAAATCGAACACTGCTTGTTCACTAAGAGAAGTAGGGTGAACAATTTAGATTTGTCTCTAAATAAGATTCACACTACCGCAAAGGATTTCCTGCGTCACCTAGAGGAACAGGGAAGACGACTACTTACAAGTACATAAACTTGATTTTTATACGGGCTCAGTCTTGTAACTTGGACTTCGGCCTGTCACGATTCGCCCTTTACACATTAAAATCCACACCCATGCCCCTGCCGAGACTCGAACCCGTGACCTTCGAGTCGTTGGTCTACCGCCGTAGACCGCACGGCTACCCAGCCTGGACTTACAAGTACATGTTCCTCAAAATTCTGAAGGAAATCCTCACTCACTACATGAATAGACAAAGATATATATTTGGACATTCTATTGAAAACAGAAGGGCTGTTTCTTTTTAGACATTTCCTCTGTTATACCACACAAACGCGGAATAGTATCTGAATTAATATTATCGTCGCTCCCCGTGGAAAGGTCATCAGGCACAGGCAGGGAGCTCACCCCTCAGACACAGGGACTTACGCATAGGGGAGGGGGTCCGTAGTCCGTACCCCCCAGACCATCATACTTTTTTCTGAAATTTGTATATATTTTTTGGTAAAATTACATGCATTTTACGTAAATTTCACATTCAGAAAGACCTTTGACCCTCCAAATCAACTTGTGGATACGTGCCTGCTCAGGCGTAACGAACTTAAAAGAATATTGTCCAACACTTAAACAAAATGTTTAAATGAACAAATTTAACGTGTTTAAAATAAGAAATTTCACGTACAAAGGTATGATAGTTTGAAGCAGAACGTTAACCACAATATGCTAATCAGATGAAATAACTACTTTTCAAACTATTTTAAATTGACGTAGGTTAATTTTTATTATTTGAATCATTAGGTTTAGATATCAGAAGCGCAAAAAAATATTGACCAGTAATTTCGAGAGACGCCTTCCTGTGAGGGTGTCACCCCTAAATTATCGACAACACCCCCCAACTTTAATATTTTTGCGGTGAAAAATCAATAGACACCGTGCAAAACTCCATTTAAACCCTCCCAATTTTGACTTTACAACCCACCCTCAAACTAAATATCCTGGCGTAAACCCTTACATTAATGATCTTGGATTTATAAAATAATGACAATACTGATGTTAGAATAGAACTGTACTATTACAAAAGTGACTATTTGCACTGCAAGTCAGAAGCACGTAGTACCACGAGATCATGAGAAAAAATACGTGGAGAAAAAACTTCACTAATATAGGCCTAATAAATGAGTGCATAGAATAAAATAACCCATATCTCATTTCTATTACAAAAAATATACGAATGTTTAATATCAGTTTTTAAAAAAATCCATGTCCGGGCACATGGCCCTCTTGCGCTATTGCCTGCGGACGCCCAAGACCAAGAAAATTCTCTAATATTTTCTTGTAATTATCATATGCTCTGTATTTCTGAATTCAAAGTATAATGCTCAACAGGTGGTGCAAAAAATGAATTTTCTGGATTTAAATTTTCTATCACCTTTTTCCCCAGCCGGATAGTTCAGAGACACGAGAAAAATAATGCAATAGGAGAGGAAGAAGCTATTATAGCAGTTTGTAATATATGTTGCAGCAAAGCCAAACAATAATGTATTATATTGTGTATTCTTTTACGGATAAGTTGAAAAACACCGCTTAAATCTTCTATCGGTGAAACGACTGTAGCCTTGACTGAAAATAGTGCCCATAAAATTATCATCGGCGAAATAAGACGGTAAATTAAATAAACTGTCAATGAACTGTACTTATCAATGAAAAGAGCTGTCGACAAAGTGGCTTGTCGACGAAATGTACCTGTCGACGAAATGAACTGTCGACAAAGTGGCTTGTCGACGAAGTAAGCTGTCGACAAAGTGGCTTGTCGACGAAACGTACCTGTCGACAAAGCGTACCTGTCGACGAAGTGAGCTGTCGACAAAGTGGCATGTCGACGAAACGTACCTGTCGACAAAATGTACCTGTCGACAAAACGTACCTGTCGACAAAGTGGCATGTCGACGAAACGTACCTGTCGACAAAGCGTACCTGTCGACGAAGTGAGCTGTCGACAAAGTGGCTTGTCGACGAAACGTACCTGTCGACAAAATGTACCTGTCGACGAAGTGAACTGTCGACGAAGTGGTGTCGACAAAGTAATCTGTCGACAAAACGAACCGAACCCCTGACGAACATATCGCTGAAGTTTACAAACGTATTACAAATAAACCAATTTCAAGAAACATTTCGATTTTTTTTTCTTTATTTTACTGACTACTGAAACTCTAAGAGATTTCTCTTTTTACTTTTCAAAGTTCCTGTTTTTTAACCTAGTAAAAGGAAAAATGACAAGAGTCCCCCCCCCCCTCTTAAACGTGTTTGATACTATTTCCTTCTAGCGCTTTGACATCCAGGTTAAAATGAAAGGGTATCAAAAGCTCTTATATTAAATTCATCTGTTACTGACGTTTCCAATCAGATCTTGAGAACACCTCTTTTAAGCCAAGTCAGTTTTGTTCTTTACTTACAACAATAGGTTCTTGACAACCTCTCATTCCGCATGAAGAGTTTCTTTTGAACATTAGTCTGTATCCATGATAAGATCTCCTTCTCTTAGACCATTGACCTGTTTCTTCTGCAGCGAATTACTATGGATTGTTCTAAATGGCCGGTTACGTAGCTACTTCTCTGAAAGCAGAAGGAGCAAAGTGAAATAAAGTATTTTCAGGCGGATTAAGATTAAGAATTTTGAGTACTCAAAGAAGATTTTTGTTCTCTTCAATTGAAAAGGGATGTTTTTAAGTTTTACTTCGTTGCATTTAGGTTTCTTGATAGCAAAGCTATAACTAATGGAACTTTATATTCCCGCTCAATTCGTCCGTCCGTTCTTGTCTAGATATTAAATTTTAGGAGGTGTAGAGAAGTGCTTGAGGTGTTGTTCGGAAGGTACTGGCTAGACTAGCTCAGAGCTGCCAGAACCATTTTGATAAGTGCACTGGTTCGGTGTTGCCAGCCCACTTTTTAAAATAAATTCAAATATTCTTTTAGACCTATTTGCCCAAACTTGGTATAAACATTATTCGACATACACGTAGCAGAAAAACACTGGGGGTGATCCCGTCTTAAGTAACCGTAGTTACCAGTGTTGCCAGTTTTATAAAATTGTTTCTACTACGTTAGAGGTAGCACCACTAAACTTGACATCTTCTTTCTTTCCGTCTTTTCCCACCTACGTGGGGTCAACGTTTCTGATGAGTCTTCTCCACAAAGCCCTGAACTTCTTCCCCTGACAGACCTTTCTTTCTCCCCGAGATCATTCTTAACCCTATCCATCCATTTCCTCCTTGGCTTCCCGCTGCCTCTCTTGCCCTCCACTTCCATTGCCATCGCTCTTCTGACTACATGGTCATTTGTTCTCTTCATTACATGTCCATACCACTGCAGTCTTCTTTCTTGTATCTTCTTAGATATCTCTACAACTTTTGCTGTACCTCTTACTCTCACATTTCTCACTCTGTCTCTTCTTGTTATCCCACACATCCAGCGTAGCATTCTCATTTCAGTGACATCTAATCTCTTTTCTTGTGATTTCTTTACTGGCCATGTTTCTGCTCCGTACACCATTGCTGGTCTAACCACTGTTTTGTAAACCATCCCTTTATTCTTCACCGTGATTCTGCGGTCGCAGAGAACGCCACTTACTTTCTTCCAATTTCGCCATCCCTCCTGCATTCTGGGTGTTATTTCAGAGTCCAAATCGCCATTCCCAGTAACAGTTGAGCCTAAATAGTTAAAACTTTTCACTTTATTCAATCGTTCTTCTAGCAACATCGTTCTTCAATCGTTCATCTTCTCCATTTCTTTCTAGAGGTTACTAGAATGGCTCATATAAAATAAAGTTTGCCAAAGTTACCAGAGATGGTGTTACGGGCACATCCGGATAGTGTTACCGGAAAACTGGAATTGGTGTACTCCTTTTGGGATGGCAATAAACACCAATAATTTTTATCAGTTACGTTAAGTTTGCTGGCAGTGT
Organism: Lepisma saccharinum; assembly: GCA_022664845.1. Classification (NCBI taxonomy): domain Eukaryota; kingdom Metazoa; phylum Arthropoda; class Insecta; order Zygentoma; family Lepismatidae; genus Lepisma; species Lepisma saccharinum. The sequence continues at coordinate 35,531 of JAGDQP010008047.1, read as the reverse complement.
TTAACAATCTAGGAGCCCCTGTGATGTCATTCTCATCGAAACATAGTAGGAAAAGCAACAGTTGATATAAGTGTTTAATTTAATTGTCATTTCGGATTGGAGTAGGCAACTATGGCCAATACCTGTGATTTGTGTAAAAATGACGTCTTTTGGCGATCATTTTTCCTGGGAAAGGGATAAGAAAGGTACTTTCCAGGGCTTTATTTGAAGTATCATCCCAACATTGACGAGCTGAAACTGAGGACAAATCAAAATATCTCAGTCAGGATGCCTCGAACCTACGTCCTCCGGTGTTGATCCAAAGTTCCTTATATTAAGCACTGAACTACAGGAGCTGATCCGCCTGTATCCTACGTACTTTTATAATTAATTTTTATTACCTTCATATAGGAATTTTCACTTGCTGATGCGAAAATCTGGAGGCGATGGACAGAAACCATATTCAGTGTCAGACTTTGAAAGTACAAGCTATGTTGACAACAAGCATTCCCTCAAACACTGGAAAGTGAGAATTAACCAAAACACCGTTGTTCAAATCCTTTTGGTCAGGCGTGATGAATCATATCTCGAAGACAGAGCTAATAGTTTTATTACAAAACAAGTTTGCTTTTTGATCTTTACTGTAACCAAATCCCGTAAATTCCGAAACTATTCGGGAGAATAAACTGAACAGTATTCACTATTTTTATTACACAAGAACAGGCTTATATCTTTGGAACTACTAGGGATAGGAAACTGGTTTACGTGTCGATGGAAAGGTCTCGGAAAGACTAACTCAAACCCGTATAGATGATACACATCACAGGGGCGGGTGGTCCCAGGTATAGGGGCGGTTTTAGAGATAAAGGACATTTTATATCTTTGGAACTACTACCTAAGAAGGTGATTGAGATGTCGTGGAAACATTTCGGCAAGATGAGTTCAAACCCGTATCATTCATCCAGATTGCAGGGGCGGATCCCGAGTTCCGGGTGGGGATTTTCAACTTTAGAACTACTACGGCTAGGTAAGTTGTCGAGCTATCGTTGGAAAAATCTAGGAAAGACCAGTTCAAGCCAGTATCATTCATCCAGATTTTTCAAGGGTGGTTCCCGGGTTTCGGGGGGATTTCAACTTTGCAACTATTAGGGCTAGGAAGGTGATTGATTTCAGAAGGGCTTGGAAGGCTAAACACGTTTCAGGAAGATGAGTTCAAACGCATCATTCATCCAGATTATAGGGGCGGTTGCCGAGTTTCGTGTGTGTGTGTGTGGGGGGGGGGGGGGCTTCAACTTTGGAACTAGTACAAGTAGAAAAGGAGATGATGTGTCGGTAGAAAGGTCTCGTCACCAAATAAGATGCTCACTGATCAAGCCTGGCAGTAGCTTATATGCCCAGTCTTCCGAGTGGCCTTCACCTCGCTTGTTTAATTGAGAAAACTGCGACTAGGGTGTCAAAACATCCCACCCCGTCCTCGGAGGGTTAAACAGTTCATACATTAGACTCTACAGGCCTGTGAAATTAGTGTCCGTTATATTCGAAAAGTACGTGGAAACGAAAGCGGAAAAGTTGGCCCCCAAATATTTCTGATTCTGTAACCAAATATTTGAAGTCTGCTCAAACAACGAAGCTTGGTAAACAAATCAAGCGGAATGACAAATACCACATTACTAAGATGTAAAAAAAAAAAAAAAGATGGCTTAAAATCTTCCGCATGGCAAAGATTATTATATAATCTTAAATAATGAAAAGAGAGAAAAGTATGTGACTGGACAATCGATCGAACCCGGGACCTTTGGGTTACTGTCCCAATGCGCTACCACTGCGCCCCAGTCGACCCGCTTCCCAATCACACACCTTCCACTCTTGGTGTCGACGTTCTTTCTCGGAAAACGGGTGACTGGGTGGCGCAGTGGTAGCGCATTGGGACATAACCCACAGGTCCCGGGTTCGATCCCCAGTCCAGTCACATCCTTTTCACTCTTTAACATTAATTGTATCTGTACCTACAGAGGCTTGATGTACAGATAAAATCGGAAGTTGCCTCCATTTCAACTTTGGAAATTACTTCTTCCGTGTGAGATGTTCACCATCATGAGATACAGGAAAGTCCAAGCACAACTAGGAGTTGTGGCACTCTCCAGGTGGTTTCGAGAGAGAACATCGACACCAAGAGTGGAAGGTGTGTGATTGGGAAGCGGGTCGACTGGGTGGCGCAGTGGTAGCGCCTTGGGGCGGTAACCCAAAAGTCCCGGGTTCGATCCCCGGTCCAGTCACAACCTTTTCACTCTTTAACATTAATTGTATCTGTACCTGCAGAGGCTTGATAAATTTAGTTTCTAAAATTTTAGTTGTCAATAACCATTTGCGAGTTATTACGGAAAATTCGATTTCTGGTCCCCATTTTGCAAAATGATCAGCAAAATATTTCGGACACATCTTTTGTCTTTTTAGTTCCCTACATATTTATTGATATACATGTCAATTTGCATCCTTGTTGATCTATTAGCATCTCAAGATGTTAAGAAACATTAAGACACTATCGTAGAATTTGTTCAGCGTAAACCCTGATAAACATAAGTTAGAATGAACAAAAGCGGGACTAGAATCTGCATGAGTCCCCAGAACCGAAAGGAAGTCCTCCAATAATAACCATTAGAACACGGAGGCTGCGAACAAAACACCTTTCTTTTGGGAGAGAAAGTGAGTTTAGTAACTATTGACTTCGGTCCTTAATGTTTCGAGTGGAACTCCATCCCCAGTCGGGATTAAACTCTAAAGTTGTTGGAGACCTCAGGATGGTCGAAGGGTTAGCACGCCCGCTCTCCGTTCACGTGGTCATGTGTCGGCCGGGATCTATTGAACGTAGTGGTTCGAAGCACATTTTACCAAAAGTACCACCACTATTGCCCGTCCTTAGACACTCACCAGCACCTTTAGGATGTTAATCAGTATCATCATCATATTCAGCCGTTTTTCATCCACTGCTGGATGAAGGCCTCCTCCTTTTCTTTCCACATATCCCAGTCTGTTGCTATCTTCATTTAATCTACCCATCTTGCATTTGGGCGTCGTCTCGGTCGTTTCTTTTCTCTAGGAATCCAATGTAGTACATTTGTCGTCCATCTTCCATCTGTTCGTCTAGCTATGTGACAGGCCCATCTCCACTTCATCTTCTTCGCAGTCTTGATTACATCCTCTACCTTTGTTTGTGTGCAAATCCATTCATTTGTCTTTCTGTCCCTCTTGGTTATTCCTAGCATGCATCTCTCCATTGCTCTTTTGTGTGACTCTCAATCATTGAGTAGTTTGCGCATTCAATGTCCAAGTTTCGCACCCTACATCATCACAGGTAAGACACATTGATTATAAACTTTACGCTTCAGACACATTGGAAGTTTGCTTTTGAAAATAAAGTGTAGTCTTCCAAACGAACTCCACGCCATTTTACATCTTCTATTTATTTCATCAGTCAACCTTGCATTCGATGTTTTGAGCTGGCCTAGGTAAACATACTTATCCATTATGCCTATTGTCTCTCCGTTAAGCTTTATTTTCTTTTTTCCGGCATGTTAACTGTACATTACTTTCGTTTTACTTAAATTAATTTTAAGACCTATTTTCGAACTCTCATTACTTAGTTCTTCCATTCTGGTTTGTAGTTCTTCTGCACTTGAAGCAAACAGGACTATCAGCGAACCGTAGGTGATGAAGATATTCGCCATTAATTTTTATTCCAGCTTCATCCCAGTTTAAATTTTGGGACACTCTCCGCAAGACAACAAAAATAGCCTTGGAGAAATTTAATCTGCTTGCCTTACCCCTTTTCCAACTTTATTTTTTTTACTTTCTTGATGCAGTCTAATGACAATGTAGCATTCGAATAAATGTATGCTAGCTTGATGTATGCATTTCCGATGCCTTGATGTTCAAGTGATTTAAGTACTGCTGACAAGGAGACCGAATCGAAAGCTTTTTCAAAATTTACGAATCCCAGACATAGTGAAAGTTCATGTTAATTAGTCCTTTCCATAACCTCATTCAATGTTTGTATGTGGTTCATTGTCCTAAATCTGCGACGAAATCCGACTTGTTCCTTTCCCTGGTTAAAATCTAAGTCTCGTTCAATACGATTCAAAATAACTTTGTATAGAACTGATAGTAAACTAATTGGTCTGTAGTTTTTGACGCGTTCTTTGTACCCTTTCTTGTACAACAAAATAGTAATAGCATTATTTCAACTTGATGGTATTTCTCTCTTCCTCAGGCACATTGAGAATAATTTAGTAAGTTCCTCTTTCATCTTTTCACCTCCCCATTTAAACATCCATGCACCTATTCACTTCCCAATTTAAACGTCCATCCTTTTACTGTGAGTCCATCTTCTTCTGGTGATTTTCCATTCCTCATCCCTCGAAGTTCTTTATCCACTCTTTTCATTACGTCTGGGACTTCTACATCATTTCCTTCCTTAAAGTTTTTATTTAGTTGTATAAAGTTAATCCTCTTTATGTAATTTCCCTCTTCTTTCACTTTTCTCCTTTTCTTAATCAAGAGTTTAGTTTATTCTGATATTTTGCTCTCTTTTTACATGGTTTTTATTAATTTACTCTTTAATCATATTTCATCTCTGGTACAAATCTTGCAATGTGAATTTCCCGACGTCATACAATGATGAAATTTTGTACAGAGACGTAAGTCGGGTGACAATACAACATTCCATTGTTACTTTCACATATTTCTATATACGTATATATTTTTCAAACATATTTTAATATTTTGTTATTACAGACTTCTTTATCCTCAAATAAGTACTAGCCTGCACCGCGGCTGGATTTGGCTGGTTGCAGAACACTTTCGGATTTGGGCCACAGAATTTTAGCTGTAGCAAAAGTATGAACAACGAAAAAAACCGAAAAGGATAATAAATAAAATAAATTACAAAAGGATTTTAAAAGACACGCTTTTTAAGCAAAGAAAAATGGACTAAAAAGTAAAAAACAATAAATTTATGAATCGGAAAATAAAAGCGTGGGTGCTCTTAGATATTATGATTTTATGATGAGGTAAGCTAGAGCACCCACGCTTTTATTTTCCGATTCATGAATTTATTTATTTATTTTTTACTTTTTAGTCCATTTTCCTTTGCTCAAAAAACTTGTTTTTCAAAAATCCTTTTTTAATTATTTTTTATCTTTTTAGTACCTACAATTTCTTTTGCTATCTCTCTTATTATCTCAGTCAGTATTTTATTTCTGCTATTGATATCTTCTTTGTCTTCTAACTCTTCCAAAGCGCTGAATCTGTTGCTTAGTTCTATCTCGAATGTCTGTTTGTGTTTCTCTAGATTTTCCAGATCTAAAACTGGCGGTTTTCCTCTGATAAGCTTTCTCCTCTCAAGTCTAGTATTTAGTTTCAGCTTACATCTCACCATCCTATGATCACTGGAGATTTTGAAACTATTCAGAACAAAAACATCTCCTCTGGGGCGGCTTCTTAAAAAATATATTGGAAATGAACAGTCTGTTAGCTTATGAGAATTCCAGGACGTTAATAATTATCAAATCCAAACCTCTTTCAAGCTAGACTGACTCGTTAGACTTCACGGCCACCTAGGCTTGGTGATTTTCCTGCTTCGTTAATTGCTTCTATAATTAACTTTACAGTATTATTAACTCTGGGGGGGGGGGGTTTCCTCAATTATCCCGCATGACAACATCTTCTTTTGGAATTCAAGTGTTTCTAATTCAAGAGGGAAAATCATATCATAATGCCATGGAAGAAGGATTTTCTCAGTATTCTGAAACTGTAACCGTTCACATATTTGTAGCTGGATTTCCTTGTTCTAATCATTATATACTGTAGTTAACTGATATTCTTAATAATAAATGAACTCATAGATTGCAATTGGTTATGCTCTTCGTGCTCACGCAGAAGACCTTTGAGTTCGAAATCCAATTTAGATGAACGGGAAAAGTAAACAACAACAAAAAAATCTAAAATCTATTCATTTTATGTCTTTTTTGCATGGTCCAGATGATACGTACAATGATGGTAATTCAAATTACATACATTCTCTCTCTCTTTCTCTTTCTTTTTTACTTTTCTAATCTCTCTTTTTCTCTCGTTCTCAGTGTTGCCAAATTAGAGCAGATAATTGGTCATGTATAAAATCACCATTTTTTTTTCTTTATCGGTGGAAACAGTGGAGAATATGTATTTACGATATGTTCAAAAGGTGACAAATATATAGTCTAAGATGACCACTGACCATTCGTCTCAGATTTTTCGGGATTGTTCCCGGAATAACACTTTCGTTCCCTTTTTTTAAACCATTAATATTGTCTCAACCGGGAGAGTTCGAGATGAGTTGAGTCCCTTCATGCAATGCTAATTGTAAAAAAATAAACTTTAATGTGACATTATTTATAGACAACACTTGAAGAGGACTCTGAGTTATTAAAAGCATCCATTCCAGCGAGTATCATTCAAACAACGAATGAATAATGATAATAATAAAAAACTATGCATGATATGTTTCTAAATGCGCCAGTACATCATTTCTGCCAGTTGGAGGGCACACAGGTTATATAGCATTGGTGTATGAGTAAAATAACTCCAGTATATTGTACCTAAATTATATAGTGTGCTGTTATGTTTACCGTTCGCATGCCGATTTTATTTTCCACTGTTCCAAATTATATATGACCCCGAAAAGAGGATAGAAAAAATCTATCCTATAGTTGAATAAAGTGGGAACAGATGAAATGGGAACCGAATCAGACAATCAATTGTATTTTAGGTAGATTTCGAAGAAAAATCTACCTATTGAGATCGGTACTGTACCATGTCATATATTTATATATATATATATATATAATTACACGCTAGCGGCCATAATTTTGAAGATATTTGAACCAAATTTTAATGTATTTTTCTAGGTTTAATAGCTCGGCTAAGTTCGTTAATGAGCAAAATCGGCCCAAGGGGGTGGGGTTAGGGGAGGGGGTTGAAATTTTGAAAATATTATATGAAGTTTATGGAGCCCCTATGGAGTTTATAGGGAAACTTTGTCTGCATAAATTATAGTACTCCCTAAGAAGTTTACGGTGACACCAACGATTCAGGGGTTGTGGGGGTACGAGTGAGGGTGGGGGGTGGAAATTCGAAATTTTTTAAACCATATCTTGTGGGGTAACGTTGAAAAGCTCTTGATGATTAATCTATAAATCAATAAATAGTTTCTGGATAGCGCTCATATTTCGTTAGGGGTATATAATGTGGCGGGTTTCATCGGGCCTGTTAATTTCAATTGGAATATCATTGCATTTAGTTCTAATAACAAAACGTTTCTAATAACAAAAAGTTATAATTTTATAATGAAAATAAAATGATAAAAGTGTATTTACTTAAAGTGTTTTTATTCTGCACTTACCCCCAATAAATTCAATAAAAAACACTTCAAAATCTACCTCAGCCTGTAGGCCTGCCGAAAGGATTTTTTTTTCTTCTTACGGTCGCTGTAGGAAACAAGAAGGTTCCACCTTACTTACCCAGATGGCGTCATATTATCATGTAGACTTTTGATTTAATAGTATCCCTAGTTTCTTTAGCTGTTTACTCCAGCATATACGCGAAAAGTACCGAATTAAGTAACCAAATTTAAAAAAAACACACAAGTAAGGGAAAACCAGTCAGGGGACTGTACATGTAGTATATAAAGAAAGGTGTGCAAGAAAGGAAGGGAACATTGGCATATAAATATAGAACTTATACGTCATAAACATAAATGTAAATTACAAATATATACAACTTAGATGAATTGTGTCGTCTTAATCAATCCTTGTGATGGCTTTGTTGTTCGTGTTGCTTAAATACATGTCCCTGATTAGATAACGGTGAAAATTAAACAATCATACAGTGTTGCCAGATGGAGGGAAATTTCCCTCGGCGTAGGGAAAAAGGGCTCAAAATTTGCCGAAAGAGGAAAATGGAAAATTTTCTTCAAATATAGGGAAATTCTGCTTTAGTATATATTTACATTAAATTGACTACGGTACATGAAAAACAAAAGTCCCAATAATACACTGTTATTAGCTGCTATTAGAAGGTAAAAAATACAATAATAATATCATCGTGGTTTACCTTTGAATTGGAGGCATCTGACGCTTTTTTAAAAAAGCTCACATCAGCAACAATCACAATATCGACATCTAGCAGAGCGCCAAATTACAGCAAATGGAAACAAATGAACGTTTCAATATTGCGATCTAGGTTTCCTTTTTTAAAACAAGGACGAGGGAGTGCATTTATTAATAAAGAAAAACTGGCTTCTGGATTTAGAAAACGAAACTAAAGCTTCCTATACAATCAGAATACAGCGGGTTGTCTTTGTTTTTTTTTAATTCACTTGCAGTTTTTGTGTAAAACTTTGCACTGACAGTTTCATTTATTTTTTACTTATACAAGGCAGGATTGTGGTGTTAAAACATGATAAAATACATTTTGGAAGAAAAAGCATCCTTTCAAAATTAGTGATGGGAAGAACAAGGAAATTTTAACTATCAGGGTGAGTTATCATTTCGATACTTCTATTTTCTTTACAAATAATGTTCTTGTGCAGTCTAAAGTCAACAATGTATGTTTTTAAGACAGTTAGTGGAATGTTATTTGAAGAACCTTTCTTGAAACAGAAAAAGCAGCCGACGTAGTAGTAATAGCACTAATAGATATAGTAGTTGTAGTAAAAAGAAAGAGGAGTAGTAGAAAATTTAAGCGTAGGGAAATTTCTTGAAAAAAAAAAGGGTAATTTATGATGGTTCAATAGTGAAATTCAATACCGACCATCTGGCATCACTGCAATCATATCCTTTCTAAAAATGTCTATGGATTTGGGTTTTGGGGAGATAAATAAAACTATAAACTGAATGTAAATATATAAAAATTTGACTATGAATATTCCCGACTAGGTTGTCGCTGTGCGTAGTTGCACATCTTTTACTCTTTGAAAGCGCCGTATACACACTCTTGGACTCTTTGATCTCGAGGTTTCTGTCGTGGCTTCTCTTTAATAAATGAAGATTCAAATAGGTAGTTTTAACTTTCAAAGACGTTTTATTTTTTCTAAAAAAATCGATCCTTCCATATATTCTCTTACTCAGAAGAAATTAAACTATTCCAAAATATCTGGGATGACAACACTGGCTAGCTTTCCCACTGATATATCTTTATAGTGTCACACACCCATATGTATATACAAGCTAACAGAAAGTAGTAAACACAATATACATACAAGCGTAGGTCCCCCACCCCCACACACACACCGAGAGAGAGTGTGTGTGTGAGAGAGAGTGACAGACAGAGAGAGAAAACGAACTTGTTCTCATTTCCTTCAGAAAAAAAATGAGAAATTATTCCTTCCATGAAAAGAGTATTTGATTTGCCGACACCCAATCTCATACCACTTACAGCAACTAAAACAAAAGAAGGAAAAAGTATATGCAAAGATTAAAAATAGAGACATTTGAACAAACATTCTCAATTAAATGAAAAACACGGATAGTATTATGAGAAGTTAACAACTGTATTGCCGCAGGAGTGCTGCGAAAACGAAATTACAGTACATATGTTTCATATAACCTTTTGCTATAAAATTAAACACACGAAAAAAAAAACACCTGTTTGATAAACAGTACACGTGTACCTTGCACCCACACCCACACGTCTGGGTGTGGGTGGTGTGTGTATGAAAATGCATTTAGGAAATTATATTAATGAATAATTTCAAATACGTGTTTCTGTTTCCTTGTACTGAAATTTGAACAATTGACGTAAAACAAAAGAGGCGGGAAAACCCACTTGGATTGAGCCTAAATATATCACAAAAGTCAGAGGGAGTGGGTATTATTAAAGTTTCTTCATTATCTACCAACCTTTCTAAAATGTTTACAAAATTTCAGAGTCTAACAGAGAAATAACCTGTCCTATCTTGGACTTAAAAAGGGTATTAAACATTTCATAAATCAGTTTTTTAATTGCAGTCTCGAAGGCAGGTTAACTTAATATTTAATCCGTCATTATCTAGCACTTCTTTATTCTGAACCATTATTCAGTATAAATCCTGCCCTGTATACCAAATTGGTCCATGGCAGGCGTCTTGGTAACTATTTGACGTAAAGATTGTCCATGAAGAAAAAAAAAGCTGTGCATGAAATAAAATATCTCTACTAAGGATCAATTTGAACATTTCAAACGGAAAGTGACTTTTTTTTTTTTAAAGAGAGCTCTGAATATGAAGTAACTTTACAATGAATTCCTATAGATATGCCTCTGTCTAAATCCTCTTCTTGAAATCAAGGTATCCGATTTCCTTTAGGGCTGAAACAGCTTAATCGCGTCAAGTTTTGTACCGGGTCTAGACTTCGGACCAGACCTGTCCCAGTGACCCGATTTAGAACCGGTAACCCGGAGGACAAAGCAGAGTTTTTAATTGTTTCCTTGCGTGTGAACAGCGTTCCTTGAAGGGGTAACAAGGACCCCTATATTCCAAAAGTGAAAATCCGGTACGCGACTTATGAAAATCTTTGATATGTGCAAACTTCTTTAAAAAAAAAAAAAAAAAAGTTAAACGCACTCCGACTAACACAGTAGCACAGGAACTCTGCAGAGAAATAGGTTTTGTTAAAAAGGATACCAATTTTACCTCCAACATTTTGACCCTAATCACAGTACTCTGACTCCGCTACTGAATTCAAAATTGCAAAAATATTCCCTGATTGAACGAGCAAAGAAACACGTGCCCATAGTCGCATAAAGGCCGGGAAAGTTAAAAAAAGATATTTTATCAATAATAAATAAAAACGTCATTTTTCCACCTCATGAATTTCGAAGTGCCCTCGTAAATAGTAATTTAATGCTACAATTTAATACTGCACATGTCGATTCAGTCACGCCCGAAATGGTTGGTTGGCGGCCCCAAAATTTTGGCGCTCTGTTCGGGGGAACAGTTCGAACACCACTTGAGCCGGACCTGGGTGTATGTCCAGCTTTATGAAACAAAGTATACTTTTGTCCTTGGCATTGCTATGGCCAGCGGAAAATTGCCAAGGAATTCGGTCAATGCTTCAAATAACTAACTCGAAAGCAAGAGTATTGCAGACAACTATAGCCATTACGCAGCAAAACGGTTGTTTTATTCAATGTGAAGGTAGTTGGATCCACTTGTGAAGCGTCATCTCATTGGATAGAAGGAAATGGCAAAACACCACATGTTCATCTTGCTCATGGATCATCAATGCATAAACCCATTGCCTGTGAGCTGATCATCATCATCATCACGGTTTGCTAGCTAATATTCGTACAAGAAAACAAAATTTAGTAACTCCGCGGCCTGTCTTAATATTTTATAAATAACGTGAAATATGTGTATTATTAATCCCGTTGTGCAAAAGGACCATCTTCAAACACATTTTATAAAAGTCGATCAAAACTATGAGTGATAGCAATCAAAGAAAGACTCTGAACAATTTTGATCTTGTTTGTGAATCCTGCGTCAAAGTCATAAACATCCCGTTCTATTCGTGCGCCAAAATTCGTGTTCACTTTCAATCGGACTTCAGTCAGTTAAACAACGAAGTTCCAGAAGCTGTACATAGATGGCTGTCTAGTACATTTCTTGCTACTCTGGCGTCAGAAGCTGCAACTAAGTTCTGTTTACCGAAAGAACCATTCAGTAAAATAATGAATTCAACGTGAAAATCCTGATAAGATAAAATGAAGTGTATGGGGAGTAACAGCACTATGGCTTACGCCCGTCAGGAATGTGAAAATCATGATATTAATAAAACTTTTGATAACAAATTGCAAATACAAGAAATAACAAATATACCTGAGAAATACAATCGCGTTTGAGAACGCGTATTACATTTCGTACGTTGTCACAAAATCGAGATATTGCAAACCTAATCCCTATACTGGAATGTGAAATAAACTGTTTATTATCAAAATTTGTTTAGCTAGTGTGGCAAACTCTTCAGAGAAAATTTAACTTTCTTCAGTTTTGGTATTGAGATTTTAATCTATCTCTTAATAATAACCACGTACGTTACAGACCGAAAGGTCCTGAGCCTGCCCCAACGCTATAAATCACGTTTAGAAGCAGGAAATACTTTTCTTTGTTACAAGACAGGAGTCCTTGCAGACCACCGTCCGTTTCCGATAAATATCTGTTTCCATCACTACAAACGCGAAGCCTCGGTAGCCTAATAATTATCGTTCTTGACTCCGCCGCGTATTTTCGCGGGTTCAAATCCCGTTTTTTTTTTAAAAAGAAAAAGAAAATTGTGTAAGTTAAGGTAATGGACGCCTTAACCACCAGGCCACCGAAGCAACCTCGCAGATGTGGTTTCTCCGTTGTATTTACAGTGCACGTGTCTCCTACACGTTATAGCGAGTGTGCAGGAGAGAGGAGCATCGGCATAGATGGCTCGTGTTACAGTCTTTTTTTATAGGCAGCCTTACAAAATAAGTGATATCAGTACAAAACCCCGTTTGGGGTAAAGAAGAGTGACGCAAGAATTCTACTCACAAAAGAAGTGATATCTATTTTGCGAGTGACTTTCTTTGTGTCACTATGGCGGAAGGATACTGTCTCTTAATTTTATTACAAAGGCAATACTTTCTCCATAGTGACACAAAGAAAGTCACTCGCAAAATAGATATCACTTCTTTTGTGAGTAGAATTCTTGCATCACTCATCCTTTTGCCCCAAACGGGGTTTTGTACTGATAATTATTACAGTAGAACCTCTGTTATCCGAAATAAAGGGGGTGGTGTAACCTGTATTAACCGAAATACTTTTACGTACCGGTACTGTTTTTTGAAAAATCTCTCTCTTTCTGATTTTCCTTATCACACCGGTTTCTTGCCGCAATATCTCGCCAACGCTTCATTAGCAAAACGTCAGAAGGCAAAACAGTGATCTATTTCGATCTTCTTGCCGTTTCGGTTACACGCTATTTCGGTTTAAAGTATTTTGGTTAACTGTAATTGTATTATCTTTAATTCATTGTTCATGTTGTTGAAATTATTTTCTTTAGAGATCTCATGAAGTGAGTGAAATATGCTACTCATCTCGCTGTAGAAAATATTCATTTTCTAAAAGTTGATTTTCGTGCTCAATAGATGGCAGCAGCAAATTTACCTATAAATTGATGTGACTAACTTTTTTGTTTATCATTAGATTCAATTTGTTTCTTTTCTATTTCAATTCTCAATTTATATCATTGTTATTATTAAACTATCTTTTAATTCTGTGTAGTCTTTTTAAATTTATTAACTATTATAGTGAGATTGTCACAATCAATTATATTGTAAAGATATATATATATATATATATATTGTGACAATCTCACTATAATAGTTAATATAATAGTTAATATCTCACTATAATACATACATATATACATCCGTTACGGGTTTCATGGAATAGAACATAATTATATATTGATGCTTTTCGTGCTGTTATCTTAAGCAGTTCTGGAGTTAGTTTAAAACCTCATGACCTAATATACTACCTTTTCCTCCAAGTCTTCGTGTTTTTACTTATTATTAATTACATGTTACGTTACCCTTCGCTTGCTGGATATTCCCGTGGCACGCCCAACGCCTTCAAACGGAGGAACATGGGCACGAAGCTATAGATCTGCAGTTTCGACCGTGGTACTCGTTCATTCCCACGTCGATGTGTAAAGGATACAAGCATTGTTCTAAAGACTTGAAACCGCGAAATCCGGAGCATGGAATGAAAATCATATAGAAAGTATTACTATCTTATACCTGTGAGAGTAGTGACGTTGCAAATGGAGAACAAAGCCCATGCCATGGAGCAGGCTTTTGTTCAGATAATTTGCCCCTCGGGGGGGGGGGCATTTCAGAGAACTGGGAGGGCGTTACTTGTACAATTAGCATTACACTAGTAGGATAAATAGTAAACTACAATTTTGCCCGGGGTGCGGTACATTCCCTCCGGGGAAGAAACACTGCCATGGAAAAGGTCAATGAGCCATGGAGATCCAAATTTAGTGTACAAGAAGACCCAGATGTGAAACCCCAGTTACAGAGGAGAGAGAAAACATTTGGGTCTGCCAATTGAAAGGGTAACAAGGCTAATAATGGCCACTTTTCTATACTCTGTCACTCTTTAGGCCGATTTTCCTTGAGCCCCACACTTGATCCATACAGGGAGTACGCTACACCCCCCCGACACCCCCCCTAACACCCTCCCTAGACTTCGACAACACCCCCCTAAGGAAAATTTCTGAACACTCCCCCTAAGGGGGGTGTTCTCTCGCGACATTTAATAGTGAGAAATTCCTGGAATTTCGATTTAGGAAGACGGCAGTTATGGTAATACACAATCAAATCTTGGTAGTAGTTTTGCATTTATTCCGAAGAAATAGCTTCATTTGGGCTACATCCCTTTGTCACCTCGAAAAAATCCATCAGTAGCAAAAGAAATGAGGCAGGAAACAATAAACATCCCCGTATGAAAGCATCTGTTTGGTGGCTGCCCCCTGCAGTGTTAGAGTGCAGAGATGCTAGACTCACTTCAGATGCACTCATTATCTATTAAGTTGTTTTGTGTGCACAGTGGAAAAGACGGAACGCCTCACAATGAAGAGGAGAATTATTGAAACAAAGGAACGAAGTTTAGGAGCTCGTACATACGCATTAATTTTTCTAATTTAAGTGAATCTTTGCTTCATAACTAAATTAATGGAAATGAAAGTAACAGTGTTTACAAACTTGATGCGACGACCTTTCTAATACCTAACTCTATGTTCTTCAGGGTTTTATTTCATTCATTCATTCAAAAGAAACAGGTAAAGTTCATCTATTTCAACGCTAACGAACATTTTGTGAAACAAAAGCGATATGAAACGAAACACCGAGCGGCCGTGGCTCAATGCTTTGGAGCTGGCTTCGCATTCCGGAGGTCCAGGATTCCATTCCTGGAGACGGCCATCCTGACTGAAGTTTTCAAGTCTTATCAGGCAAATGCCGGGATCATATGTTATTTCAAGGCTATGTCCGTTTCCGTCCAATTTCCTTTCCCATTGTTCATGCTTGTTGTTGTTGCTAAGCTCCAATGTAAAATAGTCTCCGAGTTGTATATGGAGATACCAGAAATAAATAAATCTTCGGAAGTCTGTGTATAGACAGACCACAAGTGGCTGGAGACAAAGTCATACGTTTCCCTACTTAGGTGCCAGTTAAATAAGGTATCATTCAAACACTCACTCATTTGTGCCAGACTTCGGTACTCGTGACGTACAGACTAGCACAAACACACATACAGACAGACAATAATTAAAAGAGCTTTCTTTTTTGTTATCCTGAACGTGTTACGTTGTCGCTAAAAATAAAAAAGAGTCCTAAAGAATTTTCCTTAGTCAATATAGTATGATACTGGCTACATAGTTTTTCCGATTTTTTATTTAACTCTACTCCCAGATGAAATGATTAGCACCGAAGCCCTGCGTGCGGTTTCTCTTATTTATATTGGAACTGACAATATTTGAAATTCGAAGAGTAAAGATAAGAGAGACTGCGGTAGTCAACATTTCATCAAGCAATCGGGATTTTTGAAAATTTTAATATTTCATTAAATTTAATATTTTAATAGCCACGGGTCGTGCATGCAGGCGTTAGTGCAACGACTTGAAGGTCCTGGGTTCGAGTCCTAGTAGGGGCATGGGTGTTTGTGTATTTTAACTTGGTGAAAAGGATCGAATCGTGACGGACCGAAGTCAAAAGTGTTACTACACTGTCCCATAGAAAATAAAGTTTTTACGTGCATGAAGGTAATAGTAACATCCACTACTTGTAATCTTTGGCGTGCTGGAACTCATTACAAACCACTGACTATTCACCAGTTTCTGTTAATTATGATTCGCCACTTTCTTTCAGAGTTTATACGGTTCGAAAATCGAAACGGGAGGGCATGCCGTGGTCCAGTCAGGATGAGTTTCTGGGTTGGCTCCCGGATATCCACATGGTTAACGCTCTCGCCCTTTGTGAGGGAGGTTCCGGGTTCGATTAGCAGAATTTTGATACTTATCCAGTATCGTGATAAATATTAGGGAGACACTTTGAATACAAAAACGAGCAAATTGGTATCATGGGAGCCAAAGTACAACTGCGAAGAGAGACGATGCGCTGACTATGTACTACCCAACGGAAAGCCGTTTGAATTTTATTTTATTTATGGCATTCAAGCATCTCAGGCTCAGGCCGAGCTAAAAGCCGTCTGGCACACCTTGGCGCTCGACGGAATGTCGTACCATTAGTTTGGGTTTGAGTTAGTATATATATGATTTTAGGTGTTAGAGACGTCAGTGTGGCAAATTTCTGCATGATTTGAAAAAGAAACGAGATCATCAGTAATATTTTCTCGTTGTGAAAGTTTAAAGAATTTTATTCAAACGTCCATCAATGCTTTGGTTTATAGCGACAGAAAAACGAAAAATAGATACCAGAAACGTTCCTCCGGAAATATATATGTTAGCGACTAATCTGAAAATAACCTTATTGGTCAAAAGTTGAATTTTGCATTTTTTTTCTGCTTTTCATTGAGCATTCCGAAAAAAACCCAACTAAAAATGACATTTTACAATATATTAGTCAATTCACCTTAATACCGTTAAGAAGAATTGAATTTGTGGAAGTGGATGCCCTGATTTTAGCATTTGTTTGGAAACCCTCAATGAAGTCGGTCACTTTGGGCATCGATCCGAGAACTTTGGAATAAAAAGTGCATACAATTTCTACTAAGTTATTTTATCAACTGTGATGTAATCTTGATATATACTCCAGGAAAGCTTGAGAAAAGTAGAGCTTACATTTATTTAAAATGTATATTTTTTGCTCTAAAGATATAGTTGAGGTAAATAATCTCTTTCATAGTAATTAAAATTTAATAATAAATATCTATCCATATTACCAAATTAAAGCTTGCAAAAGCTAGACGCTAGCAAAAGCAAAAAGTAGGTTGTTTAATTTCTTCGTAAGTAATTAAATAATAATAATAATGCTTGCTATTTACACACATTGTCCTTATGTGGTTATGCACAATTCTTATTTTGAAAAGTATTACAAACAGAAACGCGCACGCGCACACATGCATGCATACATGGTAAGATAATTATAATGGATGACTGTATAGTATAGTGTATAACAATATGAATTACACACACCCCCAATAACTTTAGACACCCCCCTTCTACTACATTCCTGGCGTACTCCCTGGATCCATAATGATTTAAAATATCATTTTTCAGTTTCTTGAGACGACAAATCCTGTTTCCCAATGTTGATAGTATTGGGGAAATCATTAAGTCTGACAGCTCAAATTGGCATTCGCCACTGTTCTCACTATATTAAATAACTCTTGTAATGCAGTAGACTGAGAATCAGTCGTGAGTTTTGCCTACACCCTGAACTATGAAGAGCAATCAAAATGATGCATTGACTCGACAGCAATCAGATCTACTGTTTCATCTGCACAAATTGATAATATTATCACTTATTTCCTCCACCTGCGTCTGTTTTTAGTTAGTTTTGTATTTGTGTTTTCACAGAATTCCTCACATAATAAGGTGTGTGGGTTTTACCAGGGGTGCCGGTTTATATTTTTTCTGACAAAATACATGTTTAATGTGGGAGGAAGGTACAAAGTGGTTTATTCAAAGTATAGGCAATCGCTAGTCACACATTTTCTCCATCTCTATGGTAATTTGTGAATGCCCTCCCAAAGAAACTGTACATCTTTTGAGGCGGTCCAGTCATGAAGCCACTTTTCGACATCTCCGTAATTGTTGAACTGTTGCATGGAAGGTGCGTGAGACGTCGATGAAAACAAGTGGTAGTCGGAAGAGGCCAAGTCTGGTGAGTACGACGGGTGGGCAAGAGTTCCCAGCCAAGTGCAGAAATGGTGTCTATGACCGCTTTCTCTGCTTATCATTATTAACGAAAGATAGTTTGCAACACTGATGTTCAGAGATCTTCAAAAGTTGCTGGGGACGAGCCAACTGTGATTTTGGATTCGTTGCTGAAAAATCGTTTCTATCTTCTCGCCCGTATGTCCGTACAAAATACATGGATATGGTATTGCTGGAAATCCAGCACTCCGAGAATCTTCTTTGTTCCTCCT
Source organism: Lepisma saccharinum (assembly GCA_022664845.1). Taxonomy (NCBI): domain Eukaryota; kingdom Metazoa; phylum Arthropoda; class Insecta; order Zygentoma; family Lepismatidae; genus Lepisma; species Lepisma saccharinum. The sequence goes on along the minus strand of JAGDQP010008047.1, from coordinate 17,341 downwards.
GTTTTGTTTTCCAAGAGGTAGTTCCGGCGTTACTTTTAGTGTAGCGTCCTAATGTGATCTAGACGTTATTGCTCATTTGGGAGGTAAATTTCCTTTTTTTAAAAAATTAAAGATACACATAACATATAATACGACACAAAACATATTTATTAGGCATACACATCACATTTAGACTCGAGTCTGCTCATGGATTTTGCTCTGCATTATATTTCATCTCTTCGGTACCTGCAATGATACAATGATATGCATTATTTTATTTGACTCTAACTTGTTTAATTTAATCTTCCTTTGAGTTTGTTTTTGTTTCTTAAGCTAAATTTACTGTTTTTTTTACCTGTGCTTTTCTTGATTGGCTGTTCTCCTCTGGCTATTGTATAGTTTGGTTTCTCCACCTGTATGTCACATCACTGCTCAAGGTCCGATGCTCTACACTGATGTTGCTTTCAATGTTACATATTTCAGAGTACTTATATGTTATTATTCTCTTAATGCTGACAATATTTGAAGACCTGAATTGAAAAACATCCAAAATACACATTTCCCGTATTTGCAGTATTTTCTGTTCCAATGGCTATCCACTAGTATAAAGATTACATCCTAATCCCACCACAGAAACCCTTTTCAATACAAAATATTTTCCTCTGAATAGGATAACATACGAAGATTTTGGACGGTTTTTCGTTCCACCTGAAAAATATACTCTGGTGGACTTAGGATGTTTTTCAATTCAGGTCTTCATTTTGAGGTTTCTCTTTGTGTTTTCTTTCTTCTAGTTTCCTTTCTCACTGAGTTCAGCAAGATCTATTTATAGTTTATTTTCTTGTGTGTTTGAGTGTTGAATACTACGATTTTTTAGAGTATGTTACAGTTATCTTGATATTCACCAGCATTTTTCATATTTCACTACACACATACACACGAAAAACACGCACACAACAATGCACTTCCGCTATCACGGCGCCGGTTTTAGTTCGCTCCCCGGAAATCGAAAGGAAACTTTGACACCGGAGTCCCATCAACATGCAAAAGGGAGAAAAGACAGATCGTAAAATGGCAACATTTTAACATTTCCTACGATCTCCACGCTATTTAATTTTTACCTTCAGACCCTTCACCCCACCTTTCCGAATCCGAACTCTTAAAAAATTGATTTTTATTAGTCTGCGGGAGGGTTTTCATGGTCCACGCTGCAGAAGCTGTCGACACCGAGAGATTCTCAGCCGAGCACCTATGTCTGATCATAATACGTTGACTATCGGCTAATTACTTCCAAGTTTGCGGTGCTTCTGGTCAATCATCCTCCAGTTGAGAACGACACCATTTTAAGATCTTTAAATATCTTGCTAATTGATTACAACATAGTGCTAAAATATGGGTACTAATAAGGCCGTCAAGTTGCTGAAAATATTGTTTTAGAAAGACAATTTTAAAAGTTTTCGAAATCACGACTAAAACTAGCTATTTTGAATACTCATTTAGCTTCTAAAGTGTCTAACTTTTCTATCTGTGTATGTGTATAGGGATTTAGCTATTTTGAGTTTATGTTTTAGCTATTTTCAAATGATTACCGTTGGCAACAATTTTGTATAATTCGAAAGTTCAGTTTTCCACCCTGTCTGGAATTAAATAGATTTAACTGTAAAAAATTGAATTATGTTATGGTACAATTCTCAGGCGTAGGTATACCAAGCTTGCCATTTCCCGGGATTTTATCATTATTATTGACTACATGAAAAAAGGAAACAAAAAAGTTGAATTGAATTGGAATTAGAATTTTGTAGAACAAAAGCTCATGGATACTTATAGAACACATCAAAGTTTGAACACATCGCAAACTATTATTGCCCATTCGTACACCCTGCAACACAAGGAAACCCACGTTTGTCGAAAAAAAAAGGTTGCTCAATGTTTTGAGAATTCTCTGGCTTGTTGGAATATTTCTTCTACAATTCTATTGATGACTTTATGAGCTACCCTTAAAACTCTAGATGAAACAGTATCATAAGAAATTGCTACCCGTTACATTTGAGCACCATTACTTAATGAGTGAAATTTTAGTAACAGCCGTTTCTTGGTGATAAAACCTTACTTCTGCGGGCAGTCTTTTGCAATCGAAAGCAGACGACGTTTAGAATGCGATCCACTTGAGTTTGTGTAAGACAGGGAGTTTCTCTAAACCAGAACTCACTGATAAGCTATTAAAGTTTATTGCCTAATATTTATCAATTTACCAATGTTTACTTCTTTATCTTGCCATATAACATGTTGCAAGTCCAAGAAATATCGACGGATTATTGTTTCTTTCACTAGACGAAACATAAGAATTAATTCCGAGCAAGCGATAGCGAGTTAAGGCGGACTTGATAATGTCAGGTTAGATTCTCCTGTTTTCATCCGTTCGTGACTTTGCCTCTTTATTTAGTATCTGTGTTTATTGCTCGTTCTATCAGCTTATCCCATAAGTAATGTCGTTTTTTTTGTACCGCGAGGAAAAGAACGATAACTTACCGCTAGTCAGGGAAATAGTCTTCATCGGACTCCACAACACGCTCCCACCTGTCAAGCAGTTGTATTTACCGTTGAAAGAAATTACCGGTTTTGGAGGCAAAGAAGTGGGTCGCACTGTTCGTCGCACGTTATCCTAATTTTGGAGTGTTTTCCCGGAAAAATGGTTTTGCAGGCTGCGATAAATGCAGTAGTCTGTTGGTGCAAAATCTGTTGAAAAAGTCGAGTGAGGTAGTGTTTCCTAGCTATATTTCTCGATCTTAGCACAGATCTTTTTTGCCGTGTGTGGGCACGCGTTATCACCGTGGATGAGCACACCCTTACGATAAACCAGAGCAGGACGTTTCTCCAACAATGCAGTCCTTAGGTGTTCAAGCTGCTGACAGTTGATGGTCTGATTAAGTGGCAAGAGCTCAAAATGGATTACCCCACGGATATCCCACCAAACACTCAACATCACTTAGCAGGTGTGGAGATCATGTTTGGGGCAGTTTCTGCTGCCCCCATTAGATACCTACTGCCGTTTGTGTCTAATGTTATCGTAGAGGACCGTCTTTTGATGCCCTTCACCATTCTGGCCAGAAATGTCTCACGTCTGTGACGGGTGAGCAGTGAACTGCAAATGTCAAGTCGCGGTTGTTTCTATTGAGATGTTAAAGCATGGGGTACCCATTTTCCAAGTTTCGACACTTCTCAAGGTCCTGCAGATGACAATGGACGGTCGAATGGGTGACATTGAGTGTCATGGCCAGTTCTTCAACAGTTTGCATTGGATCTGGCTCCACCTCTGCTCGCAGGACATCGTTGTCCAGCTGCACAACTCTCCCTTCTCGTAGCTTATCGGTGAGGGTGGTGTCCCCAGACCGAAACCCCTGGAGCCACGTCTGGCACTTTCACACATCTACAGCACCCTGACCCATGGTAGAAGGAAGACAAGGTAAGTCCGCGCGCAGCTTTCTCTTTTCTCGTGACGTCACCTTCGACACACGAGTCACTGATGTCTGCAAGGAAAGATGATTTTGCTTGTCACTTGAGCTTGTTTATTTGTTCTTTTTTTGGTGTTAAAAAGTTCTGGAAAACACAGCTTATTAGGTATTATGCTATTGTGTGTTTGTATGCGTTTATATATGTGTGTAAAATATGTTTTATATACTGTGAATAGTGTAAATGTAACTTGTATTTATTGCGTTGTAAACTACCACAAACTTGCGCGACGTATGGCTGTAAAATAAACTCAAGAAATGGGAAAAGTGGTGAAGAAACTGTTAAGTTCCATTCATTTCCCAAACAAGATGATCTACAGAAACAGTAGATAGCTGATTACGAGAGGAAAGGTAAAGTTAATCCAAAGAATGGCGAGTTAAATATTTTCGCATCTTTTAGTTGTATTCAATGTGCGTCGAAAAAGAAGCAACGCAAAGGAAAACAATTATTTTGATTTTCAAGAAAGTTGTCACTATTTTACATGGAATCCCTTGTTTTAAAATAATAGTCTATGAAAAAAATAGCGTTGGTTCTTTTCAAAGACATGATAGAAGTTCTCGAATCCATCAGTTTTGTGCTCAGTCAGCATCCTTAATGACTTATCAAGGAACGAATTGATTGAATTGTTACTAATATCCAAAATGAGCTGGTGAGTTTCTAAAGACGAGCCCTACAGTTTCCAAACCACTCCGCCTAATGGACCTCGGTGGAAATTGAACCCACACTGAAAATCTTTTTTCACCCTGAAGCACACAAATACTTCACCAAAGCTGATCTTAATGTGAATCCGTTTGAACTTTATGAGAAACCTACTGACAAATTATGCTCTTCTCGTGTGCTCAATGTGTTCTCTTACAAGCTTGTGTTCCATGATGCACATTCTGTACACATTTACTTCGCATTTACCTAAGTTCGCATTACCTACAATTCGTTTTAGATCACTTTCTGCGCATTTTCCACAGCTACCTCACTTTTAATTCTCATTAAATAAGCTTAAGTACACCATAAGATGACATGTTATGCACTAAAATTGTGGCCTATTTCATATTAAATCAACGACAATTTCATATAGGCCTATTCTCTAATGCCCATCCATACTTTTTTAATATTTGCACTTTTTGAGAACTTTCTACCCCGAAAATGCCACTAATAAAATTTAAAAACTTCTTAGTTAATGCATTCATGATATTAAGGACAGTAAGTATTGAATGTTGGGTAATAATAGGCTTTTAGGTTACAAAGCATTGTTAATACGTTTGTTCAAACTGATATAAAAAATATTAACTCGCTCCATTAGTAGCTTGAGTAAGAATGACATAAAGCTTTATTTTTCATGAAAGCGCAACTCTTGGTATGTATGGTCTTTATAATGTTGTTTGTATGTTCAGAATAGAGGATCCCTATTGCTTCATTTGTACCTTCTTGTTTTGCCTAGTATATAACGAGTTCATATTATTATTATTATTATTTACCCAGATGCCGTAGTCCAGGCGGTAGCTTCGCGGACTTGAGAGGCATGGAGCGGCAGCGGGGAGGTACGCGGGTTTGAACCCCACGGCGGACTGAGTTCTTTCCAGGGGTTTTCCTGTCATACCAGGCAAATACCGTGATTGTACCTTTAAATTAGGCCCTGGGCAACACTTTTTCAATCCCTGTCCCACCCGTCCTGAGCCACAGATGCCTAAAGGTCATAAATATATTATATTATTATTATTACGGAGAGCAGAAATTTTATTCACTCCTAACGACCATGCGTAGCCTATTTAATTTAGATTTCATAAAAAAAGTTTGCTAAAGCATGTAACATGTTAAGTGATGTACATGTAAATTTTATATCGGTTTCTTTGTCTGTCAATTCCTATTCAAAACTAATGTATCCTTGATTTTCTTAATTTATATTAGAAAGATTTTCATAATTATTTAAAATATTGCGATAAAGTCCGTAGCTTTCGTTTACATTTTTGCTGTCATTTGTTCTTTGCATTTCGACGAAGAGGCCGAATACAAAAGCATGCAAGAAAAGATTATGAATTATTCTCCAAAGAAAAGAAGGAAATTGAATAAGGATGCTGTTCCAACTTTACTTCTTCCACATGGTACGGACAATCATAGAAAAAAAGGAATTTGCGGGTACAGAAGAGAGAGAGAATCATAGACTTGAAACTCTAGCTGAAATAAGATGATTTACAAACTTACGCACAGGATTAGGCCAAATGGGGAAACAACTTTAAAAAGAACGCACAACAGACAATACCTCTACGGAGGTGACGAAATTTGTCTAATCAACAGTGACATTTTCAGGGAAAGTAAAAAAAAACCACCAGAATACACGAAAGAAATTCTAGTAATAAGATATTCGCAGTTGAGGAAAACACTTCTAAACAACAACATTATTTATGCTATGAGAGTCAACTCAACTATTTTAAACGTTGAACTCCAAGCAGCAACAAGCGGATGGGTCTTTTGCGTGAGAGCCTGTGTGTAGAAGCTGACGTCATGCGCAGTCTTAGTCGCTAGCGCGTCCGCTGATGGACTTACCTTGTCTTCCTTCTACCATGACCCTGACCATTTACGATATTGATGTTTCGTGCCGCTGCGCTGGCTGGATATCCCTGGTGAAATTCATACAGCATGACATGCAGTATGTGGTCCTCCGACACTGCCATGATCAAACACAAGCCACACTTCCAAAATGTGGAGTAGACCGTTCTCCTTCTACACAGTGCTGCACAGTCAAGTGCCCTATGTGTCTCAGGTATGGCACGTTCCGTCTACTTCACTATTCGCTCGTCAGATGGCGTCATTGCAGAGGTCATCGCATATACATGGAATAACCCGCTAAATGTGTAATGCATTTGGAAATTCGAGATACTATTGCTTCCTTCCATCGAGTTTTTGAAATCTTGTTTCCGGAATGGAAAGTGTCACCTTAGGTTAGTTTTGCGGAACCTCAGGCTTCCGTGCGACAGAGCGATGTTGCTGACTACACAGGTAAGATGTAATATCATGAATAAACTTAGCTGTTCAAAAACATCTCCGACTTTCAAATATGTAGATGGGTCGCAAAACGCACAATTTATTTTCCAGGGGTCGCAAAACGCATGATATTCGGTAGGGTCGTAAATTACACGGTCTTAAAACGCACGGGCTCCTTCGAACACTTGAAAATTTATTAAACACATGGCAAAAGTTTCGATACAATTTGGACTTTCTATTGGAAACTTTTCATCTAAAAACGCTTCTGAATATCTGCAAATTCTTCTCACTTTGCTCTTCAAATTGCTTCTCTACGCTCTGCAAATATATGTACTACATGAAATGAAATAAAATAGTGCAGAGAAATGAAATAAAGTCAGAAAAATATTTCCCCGAAACATACTTTTGATAAGTTTGTAGAAACATTCATGAGACACATTCACTTAACACTCTTTAATTTCAATAAAATGAAAACTAGAGAGTGAAGACTTACCGTTAACAAAACATAGGACCACGTTCACATTTTTAACCTGAGCCAAAGTTGCCTAAAGGCCTTAAATAAATTCTACTGTTGCATTTCCATACTTCTGCCCAATCTTCATCTCTAGCTTTGAGACGTCATCGCTAAAAACAACACATGCCTCATCTACAGGAACCATCACTTCTTGTGACACGTCTAAGAATTTCGTCCATACTGTTGCAGGAAATTTCTGAAACAACCGCATTCACGAACATCATGTCATTTTAAATACAGTAGAACCTCTGTTAACCGAAATAGTGTTTAACGGAAACGGTAAAAAAAATCGAAAAAGATAAAAATTTGAAATACTCACGGAAAAAATAGAAGATTTTTTCAAAAAACAGTAAACCTAGTTGTATAAGAAGTTGTCCAACTGTAGAAGTATTTAAAGCTTTATTAAAAGTCTGTTATATACGTAATCTACAAGTGTATTTTTTTATCATCGCCTTCAATTTGTGCACGTTAAACTTTGAAAAGATACACTTTTATTTAACCGAAATTTTGGTTATCCGAAATGACCTCCGCTCCCTTTATTTCGGATAACAGAGGTTCTACTGTAGTATTCAAGACACTTTGAAGTGGCTCCTGCTTAACCTTGATAGCGGCTTCACAGTCTTTACAACAAAAGGAAAACAAATGTAAAAGAAAGGTTCTTTATCAACAGTAGTTCAAACTACCTTCTATATGTGTTCGAACGACCTACCACACTCTGGTGATTCAAACGTTAATTTCAGCTTTGCTTTACTTTGTCCTTACAGTTGAAGAAAGTAAGAATGGAGCTGTGTTTCTTCACGTTTACGTTTATATGTATAAAACAGACACACGCTGTACACAATTATTACAACGAAAACCTTTCACTGTCACACAATTGAAAGAAGACTTCTACCACTTTAGACCGATCTGAGTAGTTAGCTGTAACTTGTAAAATATTATCTTTTCTTTAAACAACCAAATTTTAATATGTTATTTCTAGGCTTAATAGCTCGGCTAAGTTCGTTAATGAGCAAAATCGGCCCAAGGGGTGGTCGGGGAAGGGGGTTGAAATTTTGAAAAAAAAAACTATGGAGTTTCGAGGGAAACTTTGTCTGCATAAATTATAGTACTCCCTAAGAAGTTTACGGTGACACCAACGATTCAGGGTTTGTGGGGGCTGGAAATTCGAAATTTTTAAAACCACGTCTTGTAGGGTATCGTTGAAAAGCTCTTGATGATTAATCTATAAATCAATAACTCGTTTCTCGATAGCGCTCATATAAGGCGAGATTTGAATTTTTGAAAATATAAAAAAAAACTTCGAAATCTACCTCAGCCTGTAGGCCTGCCGAAAGGGTTTATATATATATATATAAACCTAGAACATCAACAAAGTCAACCTCTCCGAAAAGTTCTAATGAAGATGGAGTTTAGCTGAAGTTAAACGTAGAAATTTCAGATGAGACGTGGTTTATGGTAAGAGGACAACAGATGGTTAATATTTCTGATGTCCTGAAGGTATGATGTGGTTTGCTTTGTGTCCAGAATTGTTCCTGAATATATTGTAGTTCAATATCTGCATACATAGGATCAAGGCTGGATTATAGCTACTACCACGAGCTAAGATTAGTCTTTACTGAAGCTGACAATAACCGATTTGGAGTTATTTAGTCCGATAGATACTAGACGCTGTTACCTCTAACTGTACAGTACATTAAACAGTGTTTCAGCCCCTAACAAAGGATTCTCATTATATTATGTGCTGGCGCTCTTACTAATTGAATGAATCAATTAGCTCGGTACGTTCTCATATTTGTAAATTGCTAATTCTAAATCAAAACAGACAGTAATTGAAAATAAGAAAGCGTTTATTAGATTTTTCTCTCATTTTGTTTCCAAAACGTGAATTTTGGACATTATATTTAAACACAGAGCATGTAAATCAAATAACAAAGTATTTGTTGTACATGCATAAGATGGTACATAACATTTTAAAAATAATTAAGTAGATGGTGAAATTTGATTTACAATATCTTTTCAATGTTGTGTTCTTCATAGTTCGATACACCTCATTGTTGTAGCCTTTTCTAATCCTGATATATGAATCTAAGACTGAAGTATGTGTATTAACAAGTATACGTAATTTTGAAACAATGTGACGTCATAGATTTTTTTCGCATCTGAACGTCTTAACTCGAAATACTTGTTCTTAGTTGGAAACAAACTTAATCGTACAACGTTTAAGTTTAGTTTGTCTCTCAATTAGACAAAATAAGTTTTTAGTAATACTAAGAGATTTCTTTTTAAATCATATTCATGAACTGTGTTCATTCTACATACAGATAACAGAGGAATATATATTGTGTGTAGAGATAAGCACATGGATCGGATTCGAATAATATTGGAACTGAGGAACGGAACCGGATCTTAAAACTAACTGGCTAGCATGATCTGGATCTTAGAATCGAGGATTTGGATCTCGGAACAGGATATACCTGAATCTGGATCTTAGAACCGAAGAACCTGCTCTCGATCTTGAAACGGAATACCAGGATCCGAAACTTTGAACCAGATATCTGGATCCGGATCTTGGAACAGAGTACCCAGATACGAATCTTGGAACCAGGTAGCCGAATCAGGATTTTGGAACCGAGAATCCTGATCTGGATCTTGGAAACGAATATCCGGATCCGGATTTTGAAAATGACTACCCGAATTTAGATCTTAGAATCGAGAATCAGGATCTTTGAACCTGGTACTCGAATCTTGTAATCGAAGATATGGCTCTGGGTCTTGAAAGTGGGTACACGGATCCTGATCTAATAGAATAGAATACCCGGATCAGGATCTTGGAACCGACGAACCAGATCTGGGATCAGAGTCTTGGAATGGAGGATCCGGATCTTGGAACCGGGTACCTGAATATAGATCTTGAAACTGAGTATCTACACTGGGATCTTAAGATCAAGGATGTGGATTCGGATCTTGGAACCGACACCCAGATTTAGATCTTGGAACCAGCTCTTGTAATCCAGAAATCATAATTCAAACCAAATTTCGCCATGAAATTCTACCATCTTCCTAACGTTGCGTTGGAAAATCTAAGCATACTTATCATTCATATGGTTCATACATTTGGTTGAAGTGTATCCAACTATAGAACGCAGCTATACAATGTTTTCTAGTAATTTCTTAAGTCACATAAAATTGGTAAGAATGAGATATATTTTTACAGTAATTAATATGTTATTAACACCGAGTACGTTTCGGTATCTTTCCGTCTTTAAGAATAATTACAACATATAAATAGTGATGTTTTACGCGTATAAAAGAAATATTTAGCGGTTTATATTTGAAATATTGTCCGTTTATATATATTACATTTTTAACAATAGATTTTTCAATTGTGCTACACCTACTCTTGAAAAATATTTAGAATTAACTTATTTTTGTTATTAAATTGCATTGACATACGAGAAAGAAGCATAATATGTTACATTATAGTTACACGTATTATTCAATGTTTACATTGTACATTCCCTTATGAACACCTAGCTTATAAACACAGTTTAAACACATCATGTATGTAACCGTCTTGCCTACATGTTTGTGCCTGTGTTTCTTGTAGACGTCTTTCAGTATTACAGAGTTTTGTCCGTTAAACGTTCATTTAAAGACCGCAAGAAAACAATGTGCTTTGTTCATTTCCTTGATTTGACAGAAGAGCGTTTTAAAAGTCTATAATAAGCATTACATATACCTGGACATGAAATAAAGGATTTTACTTGTAACAGACGGACTGTACATGATATCTTTATGCATGATGGCTTATTACAAAGGTTCTCCAAAGAGCTAACAGATGGCACTCTTAAATCAATTTGGCGAAAATGGACAAAGAACTTTTTTTCCCTATGGTTTTCACTTGTTAGTACATGGTAGTAATACATACAAAATATTTAATATCCATGTTCTTTGCTAATTTTTGGTAATTGCAATGAAACATGCATATATCCTTAAAAATTGTTTAGTACTCTGTGGTCAATACGTATGAGTGTACAGTAGAAATACATTATCACAATTGGAAATACGGTATTTAGTAAAAAAAAAAATGTCGAAATGTTTACGATATACAATTAGAAATATAGACTATTCACAACAAAAAAGCAATGAGTCTATTTATTGATTCGCTTTAGTGACGTTTTAACTAATAATCTTGCGGGGCGGGTAAACAGAAATTGTCCAAATGTTGCTATAAAGTCATGCCAGATGGAGGGAAATTTCCCTCGGCGTAGGGAAAAAGTGCTCAAAATTTACCGAAAGGGAAAAATGGGAATTTTTCTTAAAATGCCTTCAAATGTAGGGAAATTATGCTTTAGTATATTTTTACTTTAAATTGACTACATGAAAAACAAAAGTCGCAATAATACATAAGGCGGGGTAGCTGTTATTAGAAGGTAAAAAATACAATAATAATATCATCGTGGTTTACCTTTGAATTGGAGGCATCTGGCGCTTTTTTTTAAAAAAGCTCACATCAGCAACAAACACAATATCGATATCTAGCAGAGCAGCAAATTACAGCAAAGGGAAACAAGTGAACGTTTCAATATTGCGATCTAGGTTTCCTTTTTTAAAACAAGGGTGGGGAGTGTATTTATTAAAGAGAAGAAACTGGGTTCTGGATTTAGAAAACGAAACTAAAGCTTACTATACAATCAGACTACAGCGGGTTGTCTTTGTTTTTAGTTTTTTTTTTTAATTCACTTACAGCTTTTGTGTAAAACTTTGCACTGACAATTTCATTTATTTTTACGTTATACAAGGTGTTAAAACATGATAAAATACATTTTGGAAGCAAAAGCATCCTTTCAAAATTAGTGACGGGAAGAACAAGGAAATTTTAACTATCAGGGTAGTTATCATTTCGATACTTCTATTTTCTTTACAAATAATGTTTTTGTGGAGTTTAAAGTCAACAATGTATGTTTGTAAGACAGTCAATGGAATGTTATTTGAAGAGCCTTTAAAAAAAAAAAAAGCAGCCGCAGTAGTAGTAGTAGTAGTAGCAGTAATAATAGATATAGTAGTTGTAGTAAAAAGAAAGAGGAGTAGTAGAAAATTTAAGCGTAGGGAAATTTCTTGACAAAAAAAGGGTAATTTATGATGGTTCAATAAGGAAATTCAATACCAACCATCTGGCAACACTAGCTATAATGAATAATTAAAAACGTTTTTATGTTTGTACCGCTCGACAGGAAACTGATTGAAACATAACATCATTCTGGGCTTTACGTAACTTATAGAGTAAATAAATGTGTGTGTGTTTTTTTTAAATTGAGAAACAAAGATTTTTATCTGTACACTGAGAAATAGTTTTCTTAGAAATGAGATACAGGTTTCTCATTTATTTGAAAATGAAAATTCTGATATCATATTTCTAAAAAAAAAATGTTTCTCGGTGCATAGGTAAGAACTTGGTTTCTTAATTTTGAGAAACCGTTTTTTTTTACAGTGTAGCAATACAAAATCTGTCATTAGAGTTCGTGAGAAGTACTGTTCATTGTAATTTTATTAGATTGAGTATGTATTTATGTTTTGAACTGTAATGGCTGCCCACTGCTGCATTCTAGATCAGAAATTATATGGAGTATATTTCATGAATCTGAAACCCGTACAAAAATAGTCTTAATATTTTGTAACTACAATATTTTAGTGTTTGTTGTTGTATCTATTACAAACAATGATTATAGAAGAACACTAAACGCCATACACTAAGCGCAAAACGAAAAGAATAAATTATTATTTGATCTATTTTCTTGTTATTAAAGTAATTGCTATCACTTCGCCTAAAAGAAAGGGCTTTTAAGAAGACAAGCTAAAAGCATCTAAGAAATATTTAAAAAATAACAAAGCTACCACAATTTTCTCTTACAAGACTGGAAAACAGTAGCGACTCCTTTAACATTATTTTGTACTACAAACGTTTGTATCAAAGAATGAACGTAAGTTATCTAGAAGCGTTTAAACTATTATTTGTAAAGAAAATTTTGAGTATTCCAAAGAATTCTTTTAGTAAGATTTCAGTCACTGAAGCCATAAGCGTACAGCTGTGATGTCACCATCTGCCGCAAATAATTGAACTACATTTAACTCTTAGGGCAATAAAATGTTCCAGATTTATTTATCTTAAATGAAAATATTATCAAAGCAATGAGACCTTAAACTGATGGTTAACTTTAATACATAAAGATATATATTTTGCTGTGATTTTATGAATCTAAATATTTTATTTTTCGTCTGATATGTTTAGTGCAGAACAATTGACTTTACATCAAATTTATAAATATTTTTTTGTTAGTTTTGAACATTTGTAGCCTGTCTTATGAGTACGTAGCAAACTTCATCACTTACCATAAGTGCTGGGAACTATTTCGTTTCATATGGACTATTTATTATATCATAATAGTGCCTATTGAAGGCTAGGATAGCCTTCATGTCACATACATATCCACCATTGAAGTTTACCAAAACAAACGAGTTGAAGTTGAAGTTGAAGTTATAAGAAGTTGAATAAAGAGTCAGAATTTTAAGGTCTGTCAAACTTCAGAAATGGAACATGACTTTCTACACATTAGGGTTAGTGTTACTTAAAAAATACATACCATAATGAAGTTACAGAATATTGACTTTGTACAACCAATTTCACAAAAAAAGTAATACCATTATTTCAGACAAAATGGCGTCTAGATTTTTGATTTGAACCAGTTTTTTTTTTTTAATTTCTGTTCATTTCCTTTACACAAATGTCTTGTGATAGATAACACATTGAAGATACGCAGAAGAAAATGGACAATGAATGGCATGTTGCAGGAGTTTCCAATTTGATTAGATTAGATAAGAGTTTGGTTTATTTAGTCCCTTGTACTTGCGTGATCTCTGTTACAGCACTTTCACTAATACTTATTTTTCTCCGTATTAGTGTCCATGTATAACTCGAAACAACATGTCCTCCTTACTTTTCAAGCGGTGGAAAAATTGCAAATGTTCACGTCCTTCTTGACTTCACTAGTCCCTTAATAAATTTGCAAACTTCAAAAAGATCACTTTTAGCGCTCGACGAATCATTTGCTTAAAAATCCAGGCACAGTTACTTACAACAATGCTGTGAGACCTTCTCACCTACCAAACTCAATGGTCGTCAGTTTACAGAACTATATATTCAAAACCCTTCTTATGTTATTCATGTTACGCGCTTTAAATCGTACGCCATACTTAATTCAAAAACGCTTTAGCCCTATTAGCTCAGACAGGTGATTTATCCCGTAAAATTTCCACTTTTGTGCTTCGTAAAATGCTGTTGTTACCAAAATGCTCCGAAGAATGAAACATCATCATTATGCAGAGGGAACAGGAATATATTATATGCACAGGCGTTGTATCAGTGGTGGAAGAACAATATTGGTTGGGTGTATTTTTAACACATTTAGTACTACAGCATTTTCTCAATTTTGTATGTCCTTAAAAAAATATTAACCTTATCTAATATAGAAATTTATCATGACAGCAAATTACTGTTAAGAAGTATAATTATGGGAAAGGAATAAATTCATAATTTGTTTCAATTTTATCTTACATACCCACATAATTAAGGGGACTAGTAATAGGTGAAGTTACTCCATCAGACAATAAGGACATAATTACTTCTTCCTGCATCTATCTGACATCTGTCCATTGTTTGTTGTTGACAGAGTATGTGAAAACAAACAGTGATTGATCAGATTGCTAATAGATGTCAGATGTGTGCTTGGGAAAAGTAATCACGTCCTTTCCTTATTGCCTGTGTGGACTAACTTCCCCCATTCACTGACCACATTAATTTTAAAATTTCCTTCGTTATTTTGAATTGTCATCCTGAAAGCACTATTAAACAATTTGTAGTGTAATATAAGATGAATAAGTATTGCGTATTAAAAGACAATCATACTAGTATAATAAAGCCTTCACTTCGAACTGATATAAATGAATACATATTGAATTTCATCATTGATTTCTTGAAGTATTTCTCACTAATGGAAATTTTCTAACTCTTTACAACTACGATAATGTCTATAGAGTAGGCATAATTTATGCACAGCAGACAGCAATGTATTATCATTAACGCTAATAATTTATGTTAGATTAAAGTTACTCAAAGGAAATACAAAGAAAGCGCAAAATATTTTTTTACAATAATGAAAAGACGTTGAAAGTACATATAAAACTTAATCATTGCCGTGAACAGGACTCGAATCCGGATCTGCCAGTAGTCGAACGGTATTCAAGCAGAACCACAGCGAATTTATCTGTATATGGAGCATTATTCGTATCTAATCTGAACCAGGTAGTTCGATGCATGCCTTCGTGATACAACAGTCGTCACAACTTAGGAGCTAGGAAATACACGGGATCCCAGTTCTAGTTCACAAGTCCCGAACACTCAAGCAATCAATTTTTCTCTGTATTTTAACATTTGATATACACAAAGGGATTGTGTAAAGGAACTGATATTTAATGAGAAAGGCTGTTTTAAAAACAGTATTTCTTCATTTAGAGCATCTAAGGGCAAGATCCGTTTCCCTATTTAACTTTTCCTCTCTTCGTAAAAGAGAAGATGAAAGTAGCCTCCCCGCCTTAATTAAAGCACAATTTTTCCTCTGATATGACGGTGCAAAACTAGGGTAAATTAATTAAAAGGATAAGTCTGAAAACCTTTAGTTTCTCGCTACACTGTAAAACTATAGTCCGCAGACTACGGAAGCTGAAGGAATAGAATGTCCTTTTTTACAATTAAAACATACTCTTTAAACATGATTGTCAAGGATGATTATTCTTGAGTTACTATAAGTATAAAAATGTATGTGATCTGCCTTATCTTATTGGTCTTACCTGGGCTACAAGTTTGCTAATATCAGTTATAATCTTGATCGAAAGAAATTAGCTTTTTTTGTGAAATTTGTTGTCCTAAATGGATTTTTTCTTCACAGATTACAAAAAACTAAATATGTATGCCTTCGGATAGGTTTCATTTTCGTAACTTTTCCTTGTTCGGGCGGCAATTTTGTAGATAAATATACGCTTAAATCACGGATTTAATGTGTTTTTTTTTATGAAACTGGTTGTACGTAAAATAATGTTCTTTCGAATTAACTAAATAAAATAAGTAAAGATGTGAGCCTTTGGGAGAGTTTAATTTACGTTGCTGTTCCTGTTCGGGCGCCAAGTTTATATTTAACTATTTTTCTTTTTAACATTAAACTACTCTGATTTCGTCCTGTACATCTTGAGAAACGTTATTTTCATTGTCTAATTGAGGCTGTGGTGATTGTCTATGGTCTCTACTGACGGAAGGTGAAGGCAGATACCTCTCCTCAGAGAAGTCGGATTCGTTATCATCTTCATCATTGCCTCTTCTACTGCATAATCGCTCAAAGTCCTTCGTAGAAACAGACAATGTAGAGTCCAATGACGCATCGAGATACGATTTTTTCTTCGAAGACCCTGCCTTCGGTGATGTTTCAATATAGTCTAGAGGTAAGGGCACTTGAAGGTTCGTGCCATGACATGATTGTTGTTCTCGATGTTCTAAAGGTTTCATCACAGGTTGGGATTCCCGCCGCACAGCAATATCTCTGATGAAACTTCTGAGAATATCAAAGTCTCGCATTTCGGGTGCAGAACAACTGCGAATGAGTCTTGGACGATGATTGTGATAACTACAACCGGCGGTAACTTGTGAGTCAGTCTCTGGTGGGTCTGGATCTGGTGGTTTTAAGTGGTAACAGATATAGTGAGGACGAAACGTTTCGTGTTCAAGATACACTCTAATACCATCTTCATGCCGTCTCGGTGTTTCTTTGTAGTAGTATTTTTCTACGTTCTTCTCACCCCACATGCACGGATCAGAAAAAATAGCAGCTGAAAAGAAAAAGAAATATATTTGTCTCTAGCCATAGCAGACTTTCATCTTGAAGTAGCATAAATGTTACATATTTAATTCTAGTCCTTGTCTGTATTGCCAGGAACGTATTACATGAAAACGTCTAGTAGAAACTAATCAATAATTTCAAGAAAAAGTCATTTAATTTATGATATAAATTACTAACACCAGCAATGAACTTGTCATATAAGAAATGAAGAACTAAAACGGAGAAGTAGCAAATGAATCAAAGTAGTTGATAACACAAAAATTGTAACACCAAGACACACAAAACGCAATAACGATATGTAAAGGAAAGAAAAGGGACGGTAGAAAGGAGAAAACAAAAGAAGGAGTTAAAGAAAAAGGAAAGGCATGAAGAAATAAAGGAACAAAAGAAGGAAGCAAAAAGAAAACACGAAAGGAGA
>JAGDQP010008046.1:7156-64644 GCA_022664845.1 Lepisma saccharinum | reverse complement strand
TATAAGTACATGTCAGAATGTTTCTTTGTCCTGGTTTCTTTTACATAAGGTTTCCTGTAAATAATTCTTTACCTTACGTGTATGTAAATAAGTAATTCATGTATTAGTAATCGAAAAAGTATATGCCTACATTTGTGATAAAAAATTAACATGTTCTATACCAAATGGCAATAACCAATGTACTGGTCTCTGAACACAATAAAATTCAATTCAATTCAATGTTGGTGAAGACTCACAAGAAGATACCAAAGTCAAAATAATGATAAAATTACTAAATATGTTTATGCACACTATTTCTACTTTTAAATTGTCTGTAATAAAAAAGTGAGAGTAAAAATCAAATCTTTATTGTAAATTAATGATTATTTGCAAAAGAGATACAACTATAATTTGTTAAACAATGGTTCATTAATTGATTGTAGAAAATGGAACAACTTTTTTTGATTAAAAAATAAGTACATACTGAAAAATAGCACAACTCTTACCAAAAATAACATATCAAAAATTAGTTCTGAATCATACAAGAATTTATAGTATTAAATCTTTAAGCACAGTTTCTATTAAGGAAGACTTAACGTCATACATTACAACATGCAGGTAAAATTTGATACTAAGTATTTTTAGCATTCATGTCAATTATATGATCCAACTGCCCTGTTATCCTTGTAGTGATAACCAGCAATAAGTCAGCATTCGATATTTGATTACATAAAGCCGTAAACATTTAAAATAACATTTCATCTTTCACATCAAAGATTGAACTTCTTTTACAGCCTAACAAGACTTGTTCTTGTAGTATTTCAATCTAATCTGTATCTAATTAATAAAGAGAAAAGATAATACCTAAAACTAGATAGAAAACCCTCACTACGAACGCTTTTTACTTTAAGGGGATTATATCCACGTAAAGTGGATACAATGTATTACAACCCCCTTTGAGTCGTCCACACCTTCTTCCGACCATGCGTCCATTAATATTTCACCAAAATCACAATATTTACCTCCTTTAATACAACCAATTCAATGTTAAGACAAAGGTTTTTTACTTTGCGTTTGTGGCATTCGTTGTGTTTTGACAAAATTTGACGGTTAAGTATAATTAATTGCTAGGCAATGCTAATGGCATGAGTTGATAAAACAACAGACGGATCAATTGGTCGTACATATAAAAAATAAAGATCAAGAAAACTACCTACTTCACTAACAACAGAAAACAAAAATTATTCTCAAGAGAGAAACATCTTACGATAACATAAAATTCAGGAGTTACAGTAAAAGTCACATGCAAAATCACTTGAAGAAGTCTCAATGAATATTCGAAATATCGTTAGACAACCAACCAGACTTCTGCTTGTTCCTTCCAGTCCCCTACTTACTCTGTGTACATATTCTTTACTTCTGGTATAATAATTGTGAATTTCTTACCGTGAATTCATTGCCCTCTTTTATTAAATTTATTACCTGATATACAAACATTGCATAGAATGTTAAAATATTATGTTGTTTAAATAAATCTTTACAAGAATGTTTCCTGTTCACTTTAACAATTGTTCTGATAGCCATTTTCTGTAGGACAAAGCTCTTTTTACATTACTTCCACAGGCACTACCCCAGAGTAAGAGACCATATGACAAATAAGGATAAATCACTCCAAAATAAATTGATTTAAGTATTTCTGTAGGTAGATAATCAGAACGTCTCCTTAATAAGTAAATATTTGTAGTTAATTTTGTGCAAACATGTTCAATATGATATTTCCAAGTAAATTTGTCGTCTACATATAACCCAAGAAATTTGCAAGAATCACGACTATCAATACAATTGTTATGGTCCGTGACAGACATTTTGTTTCCAGCTAGATCAAAATAAACTAGTTCAGTTTTGTCCGTGTCGATCTTTAGATTGTTTTGCTTATCTTTAGATTCATGAATATTTTCGTAAAACTCTCTACCTGTCTTTCCAAATCTCTCACGTTATGAAACCACAGTAGGCTGGAAGTGTCATCTGCTTACATTGTGACAAGATATTTGTCAGAACAAGGGAAATCATTAGCAACACATAAATAAGAATGGTCCCAAAATTGAGCCTTGTGGAACACTTAAACCAACCTTTTTTTCTATGTGACCTTGTTCAACTTATTACATTATTTTCTTCACCTATTATTTCAGTACATTGTTCCCTATCCCTTAAATACGACTCTACAATACTGTTTAATTTTCCCGTGAGTCCATATTTATTTAATTTTGACAACAGAATTTCATGATGTACTCTGTCAAACGCCTTAGAGAGGTCAAGATACAAGCCTGCAATCTTACATCCTTGATCTATTTTATCTAATGCTTTATGATAAAATTTTGTCACTGCTGTTATCGTACCTCTAACAGCTCTAAATCTGTGCTGAATATTGTTACCTTCGAGATGTAGTACTAAATATTGAAGAATATTTTTGTCGTTCCAGTTATATGAACAATTAAACTTTATATACATTACCTTGAAAACTTTTCAGTAGGTACTTCGAACAATACAGTGTTGCATATATGATAATATTTCTCAAAATACATCCATATTGATACTGTTGGTAAAAATCCTCATACATACAGGAGAGGTTTAAATAATAAACCAGCAGTTCAAGGCGGTGCGCGTAAGCGTTAAGAGTTACGGACAATGCCGTTAGATATTGTGATGTCCAGTTTCCTGCGCCAGTCTACCAGGCGGATTCATTTTATGCAATGTATTCGTGTACATGGTGTTCGCTGTTCGTGCCTATAATCAACTGCAACCAACCAACTGGCCAGAAACATAGTAACTTGCTGCTAATCGCAGAACTTCGTTGTAAGGACTAACAGGTAACGTATGTATACAGCGACCTAATCCACAAAACGTGGCAAACTGGCACAGGAAACGATATATTTACCATACGTAACGTGTATTTTTTTTTCGAATCCGATTATTTTAGGATCTTTCTCGTACGTCCCAAGATGCAATAATGTTTCTCCATGCAACATTCTTCATTTTGGAATTGTGGAAATGGCTATAAATTTTGAGCCTTTCAAGGGTTTGTGAATTACAAAGAATTTTATAATACACAAAGCTGTTCATGTAATACTACAGCACAACATTTCTTACATACGTGTCACACTATAACTGTAGTTTGGGATTGTAGATAAAGTGATAATGTTGCACTAACACTCTTACGTTTGTCAAGCACGCCAGTGCTAACGTCGGTTTAAAAGAGTTTCTTCAATATATCAAATATATTATATATTAAAACCTGTGATTCGAACTTCGGTTATCATAATTTATGATAATTTCCTTAGTGAAAGAACAATAGCTTACTACATAAGAACAATAGCTTACTACCTAAGAACAATACTTAAAGCAGCCTGTCTATGTCATCTACTCTCACTTAACACTTCAGACAAATTCAACATTTTCATTAATAAAAGACCAGAATCTTTATTATCAATTCAAAGCATTCTATTGCCCCGTTCGAATATATATATATATATTGCTTGTGAAAACACATCCAAGTAATTTGTAGGGTGTCGATGTGACATAACATTTATTCTCTTCTATGTTAGCTTTTCATTCACTTATCGTCGTCCGATTCTATACAAATTCGTTCAAACATTTTTTCAAGTTCTTTTCGCTTTTCATCAAATTCATGTTTCTCGCCAAATTCCTCCATTTCAATCCAAAGGAGGATATTGTCACATTTCTCAACTATCGTACTTCTATCATTATCGGAAATGTTGCTCTCTGGGATATTTTCGACCGTTGTCTTAAAATTCAGACAAATATTTTCCAAAGAATTTTTCGCCTCAATTATCTCTCTTTGCCGTTCATCTCTGGCTTTGAATGCTTCTGCTTCAGCAACTAGTCGATCAATATCCTCCTTGGTTAGATGATCTCTATCATTACAAATAGTAATCTTGTTAGCTATTCCGGATGATGTCTCAACAGCTTCAACATTCAGAATACCATTCTTGTCAATATCAAAAGTAACCTCAAATTTCGGTTCACCTCGAGGGGCTGGAGGAATGTCGGTAAGCTCAAATGTGCCTAGTAAATTATTATCTCTAGTAAAACTACGCTCACCCTCATAAACCTTAATTTCTACTGTTGATTGGTTATCGGCATACGTACTGAAGAACTTTTGTTCTTTGGTTGGAATAACTGTGTTTCGTTTGATAAATACAATCATGACTCCACCTCTTGTTTCAAGTCCTAATGAGAAAGGAGTGACATCAAGAAGAACCAAATCCTTAATCTCATCGGATACATCTCCATGGAGAACAGCTGCCTGTAAAGCAGCTCCATAAGCTACTGCTTCCTCAGGGTTAATAGATTTGGTCAGTTCTTTACCACCAAATAACTCCTGAAGCAGTGTCTGAATCCTTGGAATGTGAGTAGATCCACCCACAAGAAGAATATCATCAATATCTTCTTTTCTCATGTTAGCATCATTAAGCGCTCTCTCTACAGGTTTAAGGGTCTCCAGGAATAAATCCTCATTTAGATGTACAAATCTTGCACGACTGATCGTGGACTGAAAATCTATACCTTCAAATAATGAATCTATTTCAATGCTGACCCGTGTCAGATAAGAGAGATTTCTTTTTGCTCGTTCACAGGCCATACGAAGTCGATTTAATGCACGCTTACTTGTCCTTAAATCTCTGTTGTATTTCTTCTTGAATTCTTCCACAAAATGATCCACCATGCGAGTATCCAAATTTTCACCACCCAGATGGGACTCTCCCGCAGTAGCTTTGACCTCAAACTTCATATTGTGGCATTTAACTATGGATACGTCTAATGTGCCTCCACCGAAGTCAAAGACCAATATTGTCTTCTGCTTCAACTGAAAGGAAAAAGAATACTGTTTTAAGGCCTCACATTGTGATTGATCAGTACACTCTTTTAAGTTTAACGTTTCCCACAAATCTTAATATTGTCGTGTAAATTGAGCAAATTAGCTGTAATTATGTTAGCATTATCATTAGTTGAAGAAATTAGTCTGTTAAAAAAAAAAAGACTCGACCAGCGCTGTTTGTTGACACGAACTTGTTGAATGGCCTAGAATCCTTTTGAGTTCCTCATATTACGTTTGGTCAGGCGATTGACAATGAAAAGTGTCCAATAATATTTCGTTACTTGGTGAAAAATTTTTAAAATTTTTTATTGGGGGGGGGGGGGGGGGGGGGGGCTCGTGGGAAGCTCATAAAAACTATAAATAATGAATATCGACTCCAATGTACTAAACTATAAAATAGCAATAATTTTACTTAAGAACATGTCATACTTCCTTAGTTAACCTCAAAATAACAAGAACAATGTTTATACAATGTACTATTATTATATACGTATTTCAGTACACACATGAGTAGAGCCGAATTTTTACAGCATAACTTTTTCAAGTTTGTAGCATTAATTTTTGAAGATTTAGCATTTTGTAGCAAGAAAATGTGATGATTTTAGTAGTTTGTCGCATTAACTACAAAACAAAAATCAGAATGTGTTTGTAACAAAAATACCAATGAAGAGGTGTATCCGAAACTTTATACATTAAACTACTTCTTTGCTTTATAATTTTGTATACGCGTATGCGTGTGACATGACTCATGTGACATGAGTATATATACCCAAACGTGGATATATATATATATATCCACCTTTAAGACTTATCCTTAATTTTTCGCAAAATTTGTACATTTTTTTATTTTATCGCCAATATGGGTGAATTTCGCTTAAATTCGCGCAAATTATTTTCACATTTTCGTCACTTATACCACCTAATTCGTACAGATACGAAATGGCAGATACATAGTATATATTTCGCGCTTATCGTTAATGCTACAAAGGTTCGGCGCTACGTATGAGTACTACAAGTCTTGAGACTAATTATTTCGGGGCAGCGATCTGAAAGAAACACTGGCTATGGCGACTTTGTTCTGTCGATGTATAAGTTTCGATATGTTATTAATCCATCAGAACGTAATTGTGCTTGCATGCGAAAAATGCGGACAAGTTAGAATATTACGAAAAATGTATCCGGACAGCTATTTTCAATATCAAAATGCGGACATGTCCGCATAAATGCTGGCGTATGGTAACCCTAGATGCTCGCGTCTTAAAAAATCACGCTGCACTCGAGTTCTTCCGAGCACACATGACCTTCATTATTTCTGAAAGTTCTCTTCATGTTGAATCGAATGGAAGCATTCTTATTAAAATCCGATGTGGTCGAATGTCACTTGGATCTAAGTTTTGCACCTACATATATTCAATTTTCATTCGGAGACTTAAGCGACTATTATAGTTAACTAGGTGAACAACAATGCTACGACCAACCGCTTCTTCGATTATTATATTGGCTGAGTTTAGAAGGCCATAGAAGGAGTCATCTGCTTGTGTGTAACAATGATAATGATAATAAAAAGATTGAACTTTAGTTTAACCCGCCTTCGCTCGCTAACACTTCTCGGCATTGAGTATCCGTGAAAATGTATCTTTTAAATATGAGTAAAGCCTCTCTTTATTATATATTAGGTGCTAAAGTTAAAAACCCCTGTAACTTTTCATCTGCATATCAGGTCTTGATAAGAGTGGTATTGTTCGATTCAGCACGGAGATATCTTGTGAAACAAACTACAGGTCACGGTCGGTCGG
Organism: Lepisma saccharinum; assembly: GCA_022664845.1. Taxonomy (NCBI): domain Eukaryota; kingdom Metazoa; phylum Arthropoda; class Insecta; order Zygentoma; family Lepismatidae; genus Lepisma; species Lepisma saccharinum. The sequence continues at coordinate 57,972 of JAGDQP010008046.1, read as the reverse complement.
GAAAACTTTAGTCTGTACAAAATCACAAGATATACGGAGTGGAGAAACGTTGAATGTATATTTAATGATTACCAGTTTCGCATAACATACAGATACTACATTTTCCACTAAGTAAATATTATTATTTAAAAGTAGCCTTCTTCGTTAATTATGCCCATTTTTAAAGCATTCTATTTTGAGTACAGCTTTAGTGAGAAAGGAGATCCCTGTGACCAGGGATTCCGCCAGGAATTTCAGTTTGGTTATAAAGTCAAAATTGGGAGGGTGTACGTGGAGTTTAGCACCGTTTGTATCGATTTTTTACCGTAAAAAAATTTAAAGTTGACGGGGTGCTCTCGAGGATTTAGGGGCTGAAACCCCTCACAGGGAAGGGGATCTGGCGGAATCACTGCCTGCGACACTGTCTGTATTTCTGAGGAAAATTTATCCGCTTCGTTTCTACCATCTCCATTTAATTTTGCAATTACTTTATTTCATTTTAACTACTTTAGAACCCTACCGCTTTTGTTAGTATAACAACATAGCTTCTAAGCCGAATATAGGTTAGTTAAAGTCTACTGGAGAAGAGAGCTTCAACGGAACAATACAAAATAACGTCCGTAAACTGGAACATGCATAATCACAATTCGTTGTGTATCCTTCTGCCTAATGACCGGGATGCAAACCGATATTTATTTATTTAAAGAACATATTCTAGATACAGACTATTACTCTAGAAAATAACATGAAATTAACAAAAACAGCAAAAATAACTATAATCTGAACAAAAACAAATGTATAAATACAAGAAAATACAATAGATCTGATATTAAGATAAATTTCATAAAGGTAGTTTGGGCAAGGTACAGGTCAGGAGGGTTAATCAGTGAGTGATAAAGTGCGGGAAGGCTGATTAGGAATGATTCCTTTTCTAAAGATAGCCTTGGAGTTCTGATGTAAAAATAGTCATTGCACCTGCTGTTAGCTCTTCGGACACATAATTGAAACAAAGGGAAAAAATAATTTTTACGGACATTGCCATTCATTACGTTATAAAGAAATCTAAGATCGAAAGTTTACGGCGAGTAGGGAGATCATTTAGTTGAAGGTAGGAAAGGATGTTAGTTTTGGATAGGTGAGATAAGGAAGGACATCTATTACTGACTATACAAATGAAGAAATTCATGATTTTATCTTACCTTAAAGAGATTACTGTCACTTGCCATGATCTAGATAGAAGAGGCATAATCAACAATAGGTTGACAGGCATAATCAACATACGATTTAAGAGCAAGGATGTTAGCAATATCAGTGAACATGTATCAGACCTATACTTAGCTTTGGAGATTTTGTTGTCAATGTAATTAAGAAAAGTTAATTTATTCTCAAACACAACACCAAGATCTTGATAACGATGAGCCCAATGATCTTGTTGCATACTTGATAGGATGTCATAGGGGTTGAGATTAAGTTGCCAATCAGCACATCAGTTTTCTAAGCATGTTAAGTTATAGAGAAGAATGTTGTAGCTATCTATGAGGCAGTCACAAATGTTATCCATATACAGTACATAATAAAGCATAAGAGGTCAAGTCTAAACACCATAGAAAAGAGAAATCAATATTGCATCTAAAATCTTCTCGGTCACCGCAAGTCATTTCCCCACACACTAAGACTTGTATATTTGGCAATTATGTGAATTCTAAACATAGTGAGAAAATATGGCGATAAGCAGTGTTATTTCAGTCAACGCTTTCCATCAGGGCAAACTTCAAGTCATATATCCTAAGTGGCATTTGATGCTGAATCTAAATCAGTTGAAAGTCAAAGTCATATTACGGGCCAGGGGGCTCAATGGTAGAGCGCTCACCTATGGTATTTGGGGGTCTTCGGTTTGATTTCGATCTCTGCTTGTGCCATGTGGGCTTTGTAGTGGACAAACACCGTGTGCGAGAGTTTTCTCGGCGTTCTCACGTTCCTCTTTCCACCAATTGAAGCGTATGTGCGAACAAACGTCTATGTTACATCTTGCCTGTATTGAGAAAAACGACAAAGAAGCTGAAACTTGTCGCATAAGTGTGCATTAAATGTTGTCAAATAGATTCTTGTTCGATCAATCCAACACAAAGATGAGAGAAACGGATACTTTTTCGTATCAGTGATAGGGGCAACCAGGCACGTATTGGGAGGGGGTCCAAGGTGTGTCTGGGCATGAAACGTATATTAAATATGTATAATCACGCCTGAAGTTATACTATTGTTTCCATAAAACTCCGAGTTTTTTGGGGTCTTCGGGCCCCCGGACCCACCCCTTAAATAAGTCCCTGGGCCATTCCATGTGAAATCAACACATTTTTTAACAAAATTCTACCTCACCCTCTCAGATTTCTATGATTTTTTGTTTATTGCTTGTGCCCGTGGAGTATGTATTATTATTATTTTACTTTTTGACGCAGTAGTTCTTTAGCAATCAAAAACCACAACAGCAGTCAAATGTTGCGTGTTGTTAATCTACAAAATTTCTTATTACTCAAAAATGGCTTGTTATAGAGAGCTCAGAGAGGACTCATTTTAGAGCTCTTGTAATAAAGACTTCGTTTGATATGCCACTTGATAGAATTGCAAAAACAAAACAAAACAAAAAAAAAAAATGTTTGTTTCCCGAAAATTGTCCCGAATTTTCAAATTTGATTTTACTGAAAATAGGACATCCCAAAAATTTTCAAAAAATACTTATATGTTTGTCATCATTCCTTACAGCTACCATGAAAATTATAATTTGGGGCGATAATGGGATCGCGAGATAAAAAATATTTTTGACATATGCCTGCTTAAGAAAGGCATTAAGCATTGACTTTTATTTATGGCTTTAGCGTTGAGTATTTATGGCTTAGGTTGGTATAGGGTAAGGGAAATGATGCAAGAAGAAGTCGGTCAGAGCCTAAATTCAAGGTACCATACCGATATTTGCCTGAATGGTGTGACTGAGGAAAAACAATTAGCCTGTATTAAGAATATTAAATTTCGAACTAGTATGTGATAGAGATAAGCAAATGGATCCGGTTTCTGGTAGCATTGGAACTGGGTAACCAAATACTGTAATTCGGACCCAGGTTCGTTTCTTGGAAATTTATATTGAGGACCCGGATCTGGTACTTCGAACCAAGAATCTGGATCGTTGAATGGGATGATCGGATCTGGTACTTAGACCTAAGTACACGGATTATCGCATAGGATGCCAGGATCTGAATATTCTATCCGGTTCCAAGATCGGGTGTAGGTACCCGGTTCTAAGATTCGCATCCTGGTATTCGATTCGACGATCCGAATTCTCGGTTTCAGCAATCAGATCCGGGTCTTCAGTTTCAGTTTAGAAGATTCGAATCCAGGTTCCGATTCCTAGACCCATGTGCCCGGTTCCATTTTTATCAGGAACAGGATCAAAATAGATTTGCCATGAACCAGAAATAAAAAAAAAAAAACATATGCATTTATTGTTTTTGGCAAAGGAGTACAGCACACAAAGGCTGTTTTCTGTCCCTCAACCGATTCTAATGAAATTTTGTATATAATAACTAGACTATATGGGAGTTGCAATAAGCCAAATCTTTTGTACATACCATTTCCAGTTATCACGGAAAGCGCGTCCAAAAATGACCACTTCCGGATTCTAACTTTTATAATGTTGTTCTAAATAAATTGTAATATCTCAAAAATGACGTACGCTATCATCCAAATTTTGTATGGAAAGTACTAATATGATATGATGAGCATGTTTCAGTGTAAACCGAAAGACTATCAGACGTATTCAGAGACGTTTTTTGGAGCGACTAACGCTGTACTAGCGAGTGACTAACAGCTGACTAGTCGAAGTCGTATTCAGAATTGTTTTTTGTGCGCTAGTAGCGCCTAAATTAGTTACATACTAGTCGCGTACTTAAACAAGGAAGGGGGCTGGGAGGCCTAGTTTTGCGTTGTACTAATGACCTACTCGGGTCTTTTGACGATAGAAAATAAGAAAGATAAATATTCATAATTACTTGGCGAAAAAGTGAATATATTTTCCTGCACAACACATTTCAATAAATTAAAACACTAAAACCATCTTTTTAACGATAAAAATGACTCAAATAGGTGGAACGCATGCTCATTTTATAATGCTACTAAACCTTGCGGTGCCATAATACCTGATTCTTTTGGAAACGCTTTCACTCTGAACAAATTGCATGCGTTTTAGTGGTAAAACACATTCTTTCGTACTCTTAAAAACAGTATGATTCTTTCGAATAAGAAAAATAAAATTAACGTGTTTTAAACACGGCTTAAAAAAACATTGTTTAAAACAAATGTTCAAAACGTTTTAAACAATCGCCTCTGTTTAAAACACGTCTGATACATCTGTTTGAAACATTTTGTTTTAAACATTCCAACACTGTTAGAAACATGCGTTGCAGATACTGAATGACTTTTTATTTCTTCCGTGACTTCGTTTTAGCTTGTTACATATGCTTCCAAGTATTTAAATTTGTTTATTTTCTATGTGTTCTCATTCTTAATAGTTATGTATCTATTTCCGTTATTTCCTGTGTTTCGGTTTATCATGTATTTTGTTTTCTCTATGTTTACCGATGAGCCTATCTCATCGCACGCTTCTACTAAGAGATCGATGTTACTTTGTAGTGGATCTATATCTACCCCTATTAAATTTTCATCATCCGCGTACACGAACAGTTGATTCAAACAATTCAACGGTAGTACCTTTGTGTTCTCTTTTATTTTTAAAATCGCATATTCTAACGCAAAGTTGTAAACAGTAGTGGTGACAAGGTATCACTTTATTTCAATCCGTTGCGAATCTTGAAACTATCTGATATATTACCTACCCGTACTCTACTTATGGGGTTGTTAAGACACATCTTCACTAGTTGAACCAGATTTTTCGGAATTCCAAATCTTACCAGGATACTGTATAACTTTTCCCTTGTGATAGAATCATAAGCTTTCTTAAAACCAGTGAATAGTTGGTGAGTAGTCCCGTTGTATTCCCATTTCTTCTCTAAGATTTTCTCGAGGCGAAAATCTGGTCCAACGTGGATCTATTTCTTCTAAATCCACATTGCTGATCTCCAATTAGTTCATCTACTTAAACGCTTAGGCGAGTTAGCAGTATATTACTCAATACTTTGTAATAGGCTGGGAGTAGCGAGATTCCGCGGTATTGATTACAGTTCGATTTATGGCTTTATATATATATATATATATATATATATATATATATTAAGAAGTTTGTCGAAATAACTTTTCCACACTTCGATAATTTTAGTAGGAAACGCCTGAAGATCTCCGCATGTATTTCTAATCATCCCTAACCTCGATTGATAACTTTTTCTTAACGAGTTTGGCCCTTTGTATAGATCTCGTATGTCATTTGTCTTCCCATTTTCAGTAGGAACGAAAACTGAACTCTCCGAGATGAGATGGGCGGAATTGGGTTTCAAGCTTGTTTCACATTTTCTTCCAAGGAAATAATTGTTTTTAGTGATGAGCAAAAGCAAGACCAAGAACAAGACCGTCTTGGTCTTGGTCTTGCATCGGTATCCCTGGTCTTGGTCTTGGTCTTGCTCGCCCAGTCTTGGTCTTGCATGCAAGAGTCTTGCAAGTCTTGCTTTAAAAAAAATATACGTTTCATACGTAAATTTTACACCGGATATAGGGAACAGTAAAAGCTATGCGTATCATTGCCTGCCTTAACGCGTCAATAGTAATGGAAATATGATTTAATGTATAGTTTATTTTCATGTAAGTGTACAGAATAGAACTACCGAAGTTCAATTTCGCTTTAATTTGAACAACATCACTAACATTTCATTATTTTACTTTTAGTTTACTTGCTGTTTTAGGCACACAACTATGTTTCGTAAGCTTTGACAGAATGCAATCATGGGTTATCGAAAATGATGTCCAAAATAATTTAGACATTGAAGTTCTTACCTTGTAACAATCCATAGAATTGTGCTCTCTGTCAACTTCTAGCCATTGTTCCAATTATTTACCATTCTCCGTGCTGCTCCAAGTAAGTTACAAAGGAAGACCAAACATACACGGATATTGTGTTTAACTAAAACTTACAAGAGAACTATTTTTGCTGTTCAGCGAGTTTTGACTTCGGACCTTATTTGAAGCATATAGATAGCGAAAATAACACACACAGACTCGCACTCTGTCATATATTTGTGTCCCGAATAAGTTGAGTTGTGTAATTTGAGCGACTTTTAAGCAGTAAAATCAACCTTAAAGGTGAAACTTTATATTAACTAACTGAGTTATCAGATTCATTTCCGTAGGTACTTTTACGTGTAGAACACAAATTTCACCATGAAAATGTACGCAAATTGAATGTTTTTTATACAAACTCCAGTTTATGATCGAAAATGAACAAAATTCCATAGAAAGTAATGCCGTAAAGGAACAACAATACAACTGTGGGAAAGGGGAAGGTGGCAGGGGATTATAAATGCATAAAAAATAATGATCTCTAATACCTTTTGAGGGGTGGGTTTAGGCCCCTTCTCCTTTCCCACAGTTGTATTGTCGTTTCTGTACATTAGACATATACAGAGATAGTGCTGCCATTTCTTGTCGGAGATCTTGGCTTTACTTGACCCTTAACAGAAACTTTTTCTTTCTATTGTAAGTTTAGTGTACAGTGGACGTTTAGTTTAGTATGCTACAGTAACAGCGGCATGATTCTCAGATCAATTCATACGGTTTGCACAATTGGGAACACCTTCGCTCCAGCGGTATTTTTTACAGAAGCCAAAGAATTCCAGTGAAGGATATAATGATTTCTCCTTCCTTTCCACGTTTTAAAAATATTCAAATAGTGCGTGGGCAAGACTCTTGCATGTGGTCTTGGTCTTGCAGGTATGGCCTTGCATCGGTATCCCTGGTCTTGGTCTTGGCCTTGCATTGCAAGACCAAGACTCTTGCGCTCATCACTAATTGTTTTAATCGAACTTTAACAATTTACATCCGTTTGGTCCACTCTGCTATTGGCACTCGTCATTATGGAAGACCGTGGTATCCGTTCTCATTATCTGAAAAGCGTATACTTGATTAAGCTATGTATAGCTAGTTGAAGAACTTCATAAAATAACCGCCACGCAGAAGCAGCATACTACAGGAAATCACTCCGAGCAAATATATTGAAAATCGAAAGTGCAATGTTAAATACCTTTTATTCTAAAACTTGGTTAGAAAGTTTCATTAGGAAACTCGTGAACCAAAACTGGAATTGTCATTCATAATTAGTAATAATTTATCTACAGTACATTTCAAATTTGGGTAAGAAATAAGAAATTTGTGTCTTTGACGATGACAAGCAACACAGCCGGCTTCTAGTTAGGTTAATAATGAACTACCAGTGCTTAAAACTTAACATTTCTTTTAAAATTATAAACCAAATTATGCAATATATTACTGTATGCACACTGGAGAATTTCGATTTCCCCATTGCTTGGAGGGCACATATTTACAATGACCGCTCCGCTGGTCTAGTGATAGTGTTGTTGACTACGGATTGAGGGGTCCCCTGTTTGATTCCCGGCGTTGCCAAGGACTTTTTACAAGGTGTGTGGGTCTGGAACGGTGCCCACCCAGCATCGTGATGCAATTAGGGAGCTGCTATGAGTAAAAGATAGTGGCGACCACAGTGAGAGTTTAGGCTCTTCTCTCTCAACACGTCTGGTCAACGTAGGAGCAGTAGACCAATCTCCTCCCTTCGGGGAGAGGCCTCATTAAGTAGTGGTTCGAATATGGCTGTGATTTGTTATTATTAATATATATTTTTACTAGTACTTTATTTAATAAATTTTGCTTTGTCTGGCTAACCATTTGGAAATTTTTTGTCTGGTTAGACGAGGTCGGACCAGGACCGGAATCCACCCCTAAGCAGTAGCGCCCCTCGGATATGCGGGCTCCTGGGCACAGGTGTTTCACGGGGCCCCTCTTAGAAAATAAGATAAAAATGGATTTTATGGGGGTAACAGCACTATGGCTTACGCCCGTTGCGGCCCCTCTTAGTAGTTGATTAAACACATTGTTCTCTGCCTATGTTACGGCGGATTACTTAAAGTGTGCCCAGCCTGCCCTGCCCTAAGGGCGGCACTGCCTCTATGTATGCATCTTTTACGACTTGCAAATTTTCAGAACTACTATCCAATGAAAGAACTCAATAATAATAATAATAATTAAAAGCATGTGGCTTTTTGAATAATATTACCAAGCAAATTCAGGTTAATTGAATTCACACCAGTCATATCCAGCATGGTATCTTAAACTTGGGCTTTGGCCCACTTCTTCCCAACTCCTTTCCCCTACCCTACACCGACCGCAGTCACAGATGCTTACAGGTCATAAATTAATTCAAATAAGATTGTCTGTAATCATTAGAAAAATATGATTGTAATACGAATCAACACAGGCAAATAAATACACTGAAATCCAAATAGACCAAATATTAAAAATTCAATTTTGTGTTTCCATTTTCTTTATATTAATGTACTTTAAATATTATATATACAACGTTTTGAAAACTCCATGAATTTCTTTTTCACTTAATTCCTTTCCTTTTTACCTTACGGTCTATAGTTAAGTTGAGGTATGTGGTTGTCAGTTACCAAAGAATTGAGACATGGCATGTATAGTCTTAAGAAAAACTTAAAAGGGGACTTAAGCCAGTTACATCATTAACTTCTTTAGTCTACCCGAAGAACAAGTAATGGCCAAGCTAGCGCGACCTATGCCCTAAACAGAGAAGGGCCGATGTACAAACAGTAAACAAACACGATACACTGACAGCCAAACAGGCAGAGAACATGTTCATACAAACGGAATACATACAGTGGATACTGATCCACTACACATGTCGTATAGAGAGAACACATGTATGCGGAGATATCCTCTGGAAACAGAATCAACGAACTGGTGGGAATGGAAGGCCTGGCCTCCAAGCCTCGGCCCACACTTACATGATTCACAAAATCTGCTACCAATAAATTGTTATAAAGGAAAGTTTCACTGTACAATGAGTACAAATGCCCGCACGTGACAGTGCTTCTAATGTAAATATTTACATGCAGAAAAAATGATTCAATAATTAAGAAAGTATAGTGTTTGGACTTGTATACACAGACATTTTAATATACGCACGGAGGTCAAGTGTATCTAAAGACGTGTTAAATATTCACATCTAATTAAATTTTCTGACACAAAATACAAGTTTTAATATATCTCGCGTGCGTGTGAAAAGTCGGTTAAGTCAAAAAAATGGAAAATTGAATACATGGTGTCATGTGAAAAAAAAAAAAATCTGCATCTTTGCGTCTAATCGGCTAAGTCATAACTGCATTTCCAAGAAATTTATAAAGCAGTGTATTTACAGACAAACCGGCAAAGTAAACACCTAGCGTGTGCATAGACGGTTAAGTCTGACTTGACTTGTCTGACTTTGCACAGTCATAGCCTTTAGTGCGTGTTAAGTCAGGACTGGAGGACTTATCCGACTTTACACCTAATTTCAATGCACGCTGCTTCTCCAAATACGGCCAAGTCGGCGTAATATACTTCATGAAATATTGACAATATTCCTAATGTCATTTACAATTTTATTTTAATACTCTGAGAGTAACCTTGGTGTACTATAATTTGCAGGTGGTGTGAGAGAGACAGTCCTGTTACGAACCATCGTGTTTTCTGGATAGTTACGATGCTGATTTCAATGCAACTTAGACTCTGTTCAGAAATTACAACAATGTCATTATAATAATAACAAACGCATTGTGTAGTTGGATTGTATTTGTAGACTTTTAATATGCAAAGCTAAGAAAACGTCGGCTCTTTTGTTATTATAAAAGTCATTCTTGAAAGGCAGACCTGAAAATGTTTGATTCAAGTATAATGGAGGACTAAAGGCTTGACGCCATATCCGGTTGGTTGTCATAGCAGCAGCGGTGTTCAAGTCTAAACAACAGTGAACAGTCAAGTATGTTTGATGGTAGGAACGTAGACAGTAAATTGTGGAAGTAATGGCTGTTAATTCTTTTCGAATAGTTGATTTTTTCGGTGATGACCGGAAATTAATTGAAAGGGGAGAAAATGCTGTGGAATCCAATCATATAGTTCTCCTCACATATGACGCAGATTTGATGTTCATTCGAGGGAAAGGGCAAGCTAGTATGAAGAATCAGATGTATGAAGTTGAGGTGAGTAGCTGATTTTTATTCCGATAAATTATGTTTGTAAATACGTAATTTAAAGAATGCATGTTCGAAGCAAAAGGATAGTGTAATATAAGTAGTAAGTAGTGCATGGATTATTTTCGCTTCTGAAACGAATTAAAGTAGGTAATGTATTAAATGTCTGTGCCGTATTTCACGAATGGAACCTCTAATGGTTTTACATAACCCTACTCACGTGTCCTAAAGTTAGCTCGTAAACTTCATTATTGATAATACGTGCGATACGGTGCAAAATAATTGCTGTTCCCCGAAATCAATAATTGATTTTGCGACCTAACGCAATACGAGGTATGGAATATGAAGACAATTTTTGGGAAATTTGTGCAGTTATAGTTTTACGTCGCCAGACAACCACTTGACATTTTCTTGTTCAGATTTTCACTACTCTCCTCCATTTCACTTCTGAAAGTTAAATTTATGGGCGCATCGTGGCTACAACACTGCATTCCATTAATTTTGCAATATATGCACTTCGTGCCATATGCACACATTTTTGCAAACTTTTCACGATTTCCCCTCATTTACACTTGCAAATGCATTCAATATACTTAGACACTTGAAACAACTGTACTTACCATTCTTTGCTTGACACGCGCCTGGAGAATAGCCCGCATTTGAACTCATCATTGTCCCCTGCCGAGATGCTAAGAAGTGCCGGATTCAGAAAACCTTTCCTGACGATAAAGCGTGGCCTAGTGCTTCCTTCAGTAAGTCCTGCCTTTCTCATTTTATTTTCGAATTCGTAACCACATCCGATAAATCATACATTATTTATGCCGTTTAGGATAAACGGATTCTTCGTCTTTGATAGGGGTGGACCAGTTATCTACATCCTTGAGAAGAATACTTGATATATGCAATGGTGTCTCGTGGGCTTGAAAGATAGTAGTTCACAACCAGTGATTACGCCAGAACCCCCCCCCCCCTGTGGGGCTGTTATCCTACCAAATTCTCGAACGCACCTAACTACAAATTATTGCGGTAAAAATCGATAGAAACCTTGCAAAGCTCCAGCTACACCCTCCCAAGTTTTACTTTAAACCCCCTCAAAATTGAAAATCCATGTCCCTGGTCCTATAAGCAACGAGGAAAGTACGAGAACAAGAAACACATCGTTTGATAGCTTGATTTCTAAATGTGTTAAGTACGGAATAGAACTATAGCTTTCCACAACTTATTCACACTCCGTATTCAGTTAAGAAAAAAAGAGGAAACTCCAAACATAAAAATACGTATTTTGAGATATCCAGGTACGATTGGTTGACAGTGCAGCGACGATTGTATAATTTTCCACGAGAATAAGACAATTGAAAATTGACGGCCAAACTGTCGCACTTCACAGTAAATACACAAAAAAGCAAAAATAAGAAATTGCATATATCCTTCTTAGTTATATTTGTATGTGAAGTCCATTCTTCTGGTTTAAATATGAAAAAAAAAACAAAAAACGCTCACTTAATTCGATGTTTCATATTACAAAATAACTCACAAAAGTAGACAATATTTTCTCTCTTCCTTAGAAGGTATCTGAGGACTGTGATTGGTGAATAGAAATTACATCAATCTCCCTCTTTACCACACAATATTACAAAATATCTCACAAAATCCGAAAATTATACAATATTTTCTCTCTTCACATCTTGTGTTTTGGTGCTTTCAGGTATGAGGGGGTTGCTCGAGTAGTCTCATTGCCCTAATTTACTTAAAGTTAGTTAAGCGCAGAAGCCTGCGAACTTATTATGTACTGGTCTACTGGAATGCATTGAAAATGCATGTTGTATTTTTTTTCTATTGATAAATCTTTAATGGCCAAACGAACAAACCAATTCCGAGAATCCCTTCAATCTCTCGCACGATACACTAGAAAACAGTGTTTATGCAATGTTGCAAACTGCACGATACTATTCATTAGATCTTCGTTTATAACTGACACTGAAACTCAAACAACTTTATGTAAATAGAGATGCAACATTATGTTATTCAAGCTTTTAATATGTTTGTCCATAAATGATTTATTGTATGCTTTCTGGTATGTAATGAAAGTTTGTCCTTGCTTCTGCCAGAGTATTTAATTACATTTGAAACACGAGAATGGTTGTAAAAGTCAAGTAGAGTTAGCAACAGTGGTCACTGCTGTCTTCGTTCACATTCGGATTGTGCACGTCGAGTTCCCATATACACAATGTTATAAGTTAGGCCTAACGCCACTTAAGCGTATATGGGGCAACGCGTGCACAACAGATATGTGAACGCGAAACGAATTGGATAGTACCCACAACTTGATAAAGGAGCTCATATGCCTCAGTGTAACAATTTAAAATTTGGTATGTTTTTAATCTCTCGATAAGAAACATAATCTGAGACGAAAATATAATAATAAAATAGTTGGCAGTTCACGTGATCCTGTGAACGCTGAGAGGTGACGCCACTGGATATATGTACATATAGTTTGTATGTATGAATATTGTCATATACGTAGCCCCTCCCCCTTCCTTCGGTTTTAGGCTGGCTACGAGCCTGTGATTGCTTTATTTTCAACTTACGCCTTTTATTACTGTTTGCAAGTACATCTAAGGTGGGTTAGGTTAGGTTAAAAAAGTCAGGTTAGGTACTATATATATATATATATAATAAATCACAGCCATATTCAATCCACTACTAGTGGATTCCCGAAGAGGCTACTTCTCCCACGCTGACCAGACAGATTGGGAGGGGAGAGACGAAGCTTTCACTGTGATCGCCACCTAAAGCGGGTAAGAAACCTTCGTTATTTAAAGGAATTAGGAACTTTAGACAACCAGTGCCATGCAAATCTTACATAAGACACCCTCCTTTACTTACCCACAAAGTCAATTTCACCCGTAAATTTTCCATTTTATGGCGACGTTAAACTATAACAGCACCAGGGCGTATGTGCGCACGAAAATGCAAAAAAAGCAATTATTAATAATAAATATAAACAACTCCACCGCGCGCGGTATGCGAACGAAACAAAAAATCAGGGAACTGAACGTAAAAATTGGTAATTTTTTAATTGTCGTAGCTTTCATTAGGCTTTTAGTCGAAAACCAAGCGGACGACCAACTTCGGAATAAATGCCCGAATGAGAAACTTCAGTTTAAGTTTCTTATAATTTCTGCTTTTCATTTGATCGCGAGCTCTGCAAACTTCGATGAACTATCCTCGTAATTATATCAACGCATTGAAAATTACGTTCAATAACACTGCATGAAATTTATTTACTTACCTAATTGTCTTCTTCCATTTCTTTTTCTGGTTTTCATCCTTTGGAAACATGAAAAAGCGACACGTATCTCATTGTAATGTTTGCAATCTGGTACGAAGCACATACCCATGATGAATTATTTATTATTTTCGAAGAAACTACATAATCCAACCACTGTTCACTGTTGTTTAGACTTAAACATGGTGGGTTACCATGACAACCAACCGGATCTGACGGAAGACTTTTGTGGTCTCGCAATATCAAAGTCGCCGCCAATAAAATAAAAATAATTTGCTCGATTGCATTGATAAAAAGAAAACTTTCAGCTAGAGTCGTTAAACGTGTTTTCCAGAAGTAAAATGATTGTCGCGTTAGCTAATAAACGCCGCTTGGAGGATTGATTCTTCTGACGACTTTGATCAATCAAATAATTTAAGGCAAATAATTGAATGCTCTGATGATAGCGATAAAGATCCACTTTTTGACCCAGACGACTGTTCCGAAACACTTTCGGATGAAGATGAAAACGTAGATGTTAGAAAGGTAACAAGAGGAAAGACAAAGAATGTGGTAAAAACAAGAAAGAAAATTGAAAACCAGTTTGCCAGCAACAAGACAGAGGACGATAGTTCAGTTACGATAGAAGATAACGGGCGTTTCCCGAGGCAATCTCTTCAATTTCAGCACAACCCGAACGTCTACCCAGTACATCTAATGAACATGTTACACGTGATCAAGTTTCAGATACTGCTTTTCAAGAAGAAATGAACGACGCACCTTCAAACGCATTACACGAAGGAAGGGACAAGAGAGGAAGCAAAGGTGACACAAGAAAGGAAGCTAGAAACACAGAAGACTACACAACAAAACTAGGAAAAGTAGTGAAGGAAAGAAGGATGAAACCGCTAGGAATATGCAGAATGAAGTGTAGTGAGAGAATCAAAGACGAATACAGATTAGAACTTCAGAAAGACTATTGGAGTATGGGAAGCTTCGACAAACGCGTTTTGTATGTTTCCAGTTTGATCGACAATGAAGATAAGGCTACCACAAGGATAAGGACAGAAGATCGTAATAAACAGCGATGTAGACAAATCACTGTAAAGTACAAAGTAAATGTCAATGGAAAACTTGAGGCAATTTGTAAATCATGTTTTATGAAAACTTTCGGCGAAACAAAGACCTTCAGTGAAACAGTTATTCAAAAGAAGAGGTCACCATTTTCAGGAATTCCAGAGCAAGACATGAGAGGGAAACATCCAGAAGCTTCTAAATTGCCCGATCATAAAATAGAAGCAGTTCGAAGACATATTCTCTCCATACCAGCTAACGAAAGTCGCTATACGCGTAAAAAAAACGGAAAAAGGTACTTACCAAGTCATCTTACTTTGACAGATTTGTACAGTGAATACACAATAAAATATACAGACAATCCCGTGAGTCGTAGAATTTACGAGTCTATTTTTCATGAAATGAATATAGCTATCAAAAAACAAACAAAAAAAAAACAGATACATGCCCTGAGTGTGATAAATTTCAAATGAGAATGAAATTGTCGGAAGACAATGACAGAATAAAGAAAGAATGGGAAGAGCACACTGAAAAGGCAGATTTGGAATACGAATAAAAAAAGAGAGACAAGGAAATTTCAAAAAGTAATCCAGATACTTTAGTCTTCACTTTTTTACAAACTCCATTGCGTTCTACAAGAGACAGCTGTGGACTTACAATTTAACTGTACACAATTGTAAAACACAGCAAGCCCATTGTTTTATATGGCATGAGGAACAGGCAGGAAGAGGAACCAACGAAATAGCTTCTTGCGTCTACAACTATTTAACGGAACTAGAATCTAATGTACACCATGTAATAATGTACTCTGATCCTCGCCAAGGACAAAACAAAAATAGTCATATGGCTGTAATGTGCATGGTCGCAATGCAGAACAATCAAAATATCTCTTCCATCGACCATAAATTCTTAATTTCTGGTCACACTCATATGGAATGTGATAGTGACCACAGCTTAATTGAAAAGAAGAAGTATGGACTTCCAATACATCATCCTCATGATTGGGCCCAATTAGTTCGTGTTACAGGCAGGAAAACGCCATTTCTTGTTACAGAAATGACAAATGCAGATTTCCTTGACTTCTCGTCACTACTTAAACCGGATTTAATTTTACGCAAGACTGACAGGGAAGGAAAACGATTTTTTTGGAGAGAAATTCAATGGCTTCATTTCGAGAAGAAGAATAACTGAACAGCGACGCAAATTTCAGAAATGTCAGCTTCAACAGGAGAGGAAGACAGGCGAGAAAGCTGGTACCAAATGTTTGCTATAATGGGCCTCATCCTATATCGGTGAAAAAGAAGAAGGATCTACTTGATCTTTTGCCGTTCATCTCCGAGACGTTTTGGGATTTCTATAGGAACCTAAAAAACAAACACTAACGTTCGAAACACTTTGCCTAATGCACTTGAAGATAAAGACATGGAAGATGATATTGATTAAACCAAGTGTCACTACGCAGATATTGTGATGCGTAATGCAGTGTCGTGTGTTCTCCAATCAATGTCTTCTTATTTTACAAGTTTTTTACATTGTGCATTGTGTATTACTATAATACTTTAAGTGCTTACAGTTGTGTATCAAGTCCTAAACGTTTCTGTGAAGTGTAAAACAGTTATTTTAATACCAAAGTGTTGGTATCTGCAAGTGCAAGTGTGGTAACATAGTCTGTATAAAACAAGATATCCATTTTCTACTTAAGTGTACTGTGGTTGTGATGTTAAAGTTTTTTTTAGTGTATTCTTTTTCAATTTTGTGTTTATGTCTACCAAAGAAGTAGCGAAATTTGCGAGACAAACTGGGACAAACAATGTTAAACAAAACTAATTAAAGCAAATCGTTCAGTGGCGTATTTCACTTATGTTAAATATGAAAATTCTCGTAACAACGTAAAACATATCGACTTTTCTATCATATTAGAAAAAGAGATGCTTTCATATTAAAATGATATTTGTGGACAATTTTTTATGTCTTAGAAAATACAGCATTTTATTTTATTTTCTTTTTCTTTTTGGCTCATGAAAGTTATCGTGATTTGTCTTACTTTACACAAAATGTGAGTTACAGTTTTCGGAATATAATATACGTTTTTGTTCACCTCTATCGCTGTAGATAAGTGTATACTTTGATAATATGAAAATCTGAAGCCACAGGAGTATCATATTATCGAAGTATACACTTAACTAAAGCGATAGAAGTGAACAAAAACGTAAATTATATTCCGAAAACCGTGACTCACATTTTATGTAAAGTAAGACAAATCATGTTATCTTTCGTGCAAAATCGGATATGTCCAAGATCCGATTGCGGTAAGTTTCTAAATTACTGTTTACATGCTGAAACAAATTTAAATTGGCGAAATAAAGATGTAAACTCGTTATTCTAACATCAAAATATGAATAAAAGTATTAAAATTGCTATAGTCTGGTTTCAGGATTTTTTCAAAATTTTTAATTCAATTATATCAAAAAGTTTTTTTTTTTTACAGACTTTACACACGCACGCGAGATATATGAATCAGTGCTCGAAGTGGGTTAGAAAAGGTAAGGGAATGCTTGCAGAAGTGGGCTAGAAAAGGTAAGGGTCTAGTAGTGGCGATTCCCTATTAAAAGTAAAGGCAATAAGCTCCCATTAATAAGAAGGTAGGGGTACGCAAAATCCAAAATGAAAAAAGTAAGGCCCTCTACCCACTGATTTGAATGGAGAACTAAAGTCTTACGTCAGATCCTGTAGGTCGCTATGGTAACCCACCATGTTACAGTCTAAACAAACGGGTGTTTAGCAGTAGGTTTTGTAGTGTTCGATATTCAACAACTCGTTATAGTTTTGTGCTTCTTGCCAGATTGTCTTCATTATAATTAGAGACATGTATTGCATTTTTTCTGTTTCCAAAGAACTGAAACTAGAAAAAGAAGTGGAAAGAGCCAATTACGTAAGTAAGCAAATTTCACGCAATGTCATTGAATGCAATTTTGAATACGTTGATATGATTATGAAGATAATTCCTGGTTGATTGCTGAGCTCTTGATTTTAAAAACCGTGGTAATTATATCTAAGAAGCTTAAACTGAAGTTGCTAATTCGATTATAGTTAAGGACACACACTCAAGAAGTTAAATACTAGTGCTAAAACGAAACCCTTGGACCCTATGTACAGCTACGGAAGTTGATATTGTAGATAAAGTATACAAGGTATAGCATAAATCGAGATTTCGAGAGGTAATAATACCTTTGTATGTTTTTCATAAAAATATAAATTACCGGAATAAAAATTAGCTACTTACCTCAACTTATTATATTTACTGTTCATATGTCCTTTCTTGCACTTTCCCTCGTACGTGCATCAAATCTGGGTCATATCTAAGCAAAAGTACATGTTCGGACTCCACAGCATTTTCTACTCTTTCAATCAGTTTCTGCTCGTTACCGAAATAATCAACAGTTCGAAAAATATTAAAAGCCATTGCTTCCACAACTGATTTTCTACTTTTCTGCTATCAAACTTACTGTTTGTTTAGACTTGGCCCCCGCCGTTACTATGGAAACCACCTGGATGTGGAGTTAAGACTTTAAATCTCCATTTATTTTAAGGTTTTTAGGCATCGGAGGTTCAAGCTGAAGTTTTAATATATCAATCGCGTATACTTATTTAAAATATGGATGGATTATAGATAATCACCCGCATTTCAGAGAATCACTTTGCTCTCAACAATGGCTCGGAACGAATTGAATAATCAAGACCAATTAAAGACGACGCAAAGTAACTAATTTCACAAAACCTAATTTAATCTAATCTTTGCTGTGAACGCCTCGGGGTGGTATCTAAATCGCATCCTAAAAGGATAAGTTAAAATACACTATACCTTTTTGTGGAATCCATACGCAACAGCTGCAGCGGTGGGCTCATTCAGGATCTGGAGAACATTGAGGCCACAGAATTTTGCTGCGTTCTTCGTTGCATTTCGCTGGGAATCATTGAAGTATGCAGGAACAGTAACCACCGCATGAGTAACCTCCAGACCAAGGTACGACTCTGCTGTTTGTTTCATTTTCCCCAGAACCATGGAACTTATTTGTTCAGGAGAAAACGTTTTTGTTTCACCCTGGTATTCAATTTCGATCTTCGGCCTTTTGCTATCTCTGATCACCTTGAATGGCCAATATTTCATGTCACTCTGTACGTTTGGATCATCATATCTTCGACCAATGAGACGCTTTGCATCTGAAATTGAAATACAAAATAGATGTATAAAAACTGTCTGAAACTACAAAGCATGTTTGATCTTCAATTAAACTTAAAACATCAGAATCCCACATTTTGTACATAGTCCAGGGCAACATGGATACTACAACTTCGTATTTTACATCTCATTTACCAAAAATTAAGTTGACTGACGGATACGTAGCGTGTGCAGAGCTCTGAAAAAGAGGAGAATTGTATGTAAGTAGTATAAATTATACTATACATGATCCAGACTGTGGCTAAAATTTCGAACCGGTAGGTAGCACGTCCCTTGGTGTAATCGTAGCATTGATACGGTAAGATAAAATAAGAGTTTGTGGGCGGTAATCGTAGTGTTGAGTTTGAAGGTTACGTAGCCTTGAGTTGAGGCCTAACCGTCGTGATAAGCAGTGTCGGCGCAAGACAATCTGGGGCCCGGGGTAAGAGAATTTGATTGAGGCCCTTTCGAGAACACAATCGTGAGCGCAGACTGCTTCTAATGGCCATAATATCCTTCTTCCCCGTTATTCCGATCCCTCGGAAAACAAGGGAAATTGCGGGGGACTCACTACCTAAAAGAGAGCACTTCCCGTTCACTCGCTATAACCTATGCATGATAATCCATATCAGCACGGCTTTTTGAAAAACAGGTCAACCTCAACAAACTTAGCAATTCTAACTGACTTCATTACAACTGAGCTAGAGAAAGGAAGCCAAGTAGACGTCATATACACTGATTTCAGTAAAGCATTTGATTTGGTAGATTATGATGTTTTGCTAAGCACACTTGTTTTTCAAATTTTCTACCGGAACATTAAAATTATTAACTTCGTATTTACGTAAACGAAAACAGGCAGTAATGTTTAAAGGATATTTATCTGAATATTTTGAGACACTATCCGGAGTGCCACAAGGTGCAAACCTTTGTCCTTATTATTTCTTTTAGTTATTAATGATATATCTGAGTGCATCGAGAACTCCCATATTCTCTATTCGCGGATGATCTGAAATTATATGCTAGGATTGAATCAATTGAGGACAGTGCCAAACTGCAAAAAGACTTGGATAATGTCAAAAAATGGTGCGACAGGAATAAATTTGTAATTAATACAAAAAAAGTGCAATACCACTTTTATACGGAAAGAAAAGTATGCTGAGTATAACTACTCGATTGGTGGAGTAAATCTATCGAAACCTGAAATGGTTTTGAAAATCGAAACCTGAAACGGTTTTGAAATAATCACTAACAATGCCTACAGGAATCTTGGAAATATTTACCGTTTTAGCAAGGATCTCCGTCTCGACTCAATACTTCTAAAATTGTATTACTCTAACGTGAGATTTCAGCTAGAATACTCCTGAGTAGATGTTCTTGCACTTTGTCACGGGTAGGTCCTTTGGGGTAAGTTGAGCCTTCTCCATGTGCGTTGTGAGTTTATTGTCTTTGGAGGGGTGGCTTGGTGGTTGTGACGTGTTATGAGGTGTTTGTAAGGCTGTTCATTACGTAAGATCATGAGAAGGGTAACATGGTCGTGGTGACGTCATCAGGCGTCCGTGGCTCAGTTCATTGACGTTTGACGTCATTGCGTTGTTGCGAGACGTGTTGTTAGATGACTCATGCGCGGTTGCCACTGTTGAGCTGGTGATATGAGGATATTTCTTGAGCTGGTGAGTTGTTGTTAGAATGTGAGTCACGTTAGAGATTGCAAAATACGATGGCGGCTGTATGAGACAATGTTCGATGAATAGGTATTTTAAGATTTTCCCTTTTATGGGTGCGCCCCTGATAGCTTTACTTACTGCCCCCTATATGATTGGAAAGCTGTGAGGAAAGAATGATTCAGAATTTTGAAAAATATTATTGCCTTTGACGTGTGTTTGAAAATGGGCCCTTCTATGGGTGTACCCCTGATAGCTTTACTGAGTGCCCTTATATGATTGGAAAGCTGTGAGGAAAGAATGATTGAGAAATTTGAAAAATATTGCCTTTGACGGGTGTTTGAAAATGGGCCCTTCTATGGGTGTAGCCCTGATAGCTTTACTGAGTGCCCTTATATGATTGGAAAGCTGTGAGGAAAGATTGATTCAGAAATTTGAAAAATATTATTGCCTTTGACGGGTGTTAGAAAATGGGCCCTTTTATGGATGCGTCCCTGATAGCCTTAGTGCCCCTTACACGTTTGGATGAGTCCCTTTCATGAGTGGTAAAGTTGTAATGTGATAATGGTTAAGAAATTTGAAAAAAAAATATTGTTACCTTCTATCAGTGTTAGATTAATAGCACTATTTCCTCCAGAGAATGAGGTCCTCTGACTTGTTTTAGAACGGATTTAAGAGGGCTTATTGCAGAGAAAAGATGAATAGTCTAAAGGCCGCTTTAGACGATACAATTTCTCGTAGGATGAATCTTAGCGAAAACAGTGTGTCAGCGTAAAAAGAAAAAAAAGTTATTAATTTATACCATAGCATCTTGCCCTATTGCAGCATTTTTGCTTTCACACTGGCACTACTGCTAATCGTAAGATTCATCGTAGCATAAATGCTGTCGTCTAAAGCGGCCTTAAGTATGGAAATTAAATTGAAAGAAAATATATAGATATCTTTTAAAAAAGCTCACCTTCATTTTGAATTCCTGCGGAACAATGTACGATAATTTTATTTTATTCATCTAAAAAGTCCTGTGAATAAAGAGTGAGACAGCGAACAGGATGTTAACACTATTCATATAGAAATTAGATTAAACATGAAGAATCCTCTCTCTGGTTTTCCAGAGACGAATCTAATGTTTTGTTTTTGAGCGATAAACAAATAAAGAGTACTATCTGTATACTTCTCACTATGTGTACATTAAGTGTCTGTTCACACCTCTTCCTTATTGATATTACTTCAGTATGTGTACATAAGTGAGATAGAAAGCTTAGATGATTAATGTATAAATTGTGTATATCTTGTGTACATGAGATATACACTTTGAGATTATAAAGATTTAGAGTTCTTTTCCTTGTAGCTGTTGCTTGAGTAAAGTTAATCATTCTATTTATGTAAATTTTACACATGATATCTTAACTTGAAAAGTGAGTAAAGCGCGATATCAGTTTAAACATACAAGTGTACATAAAGTAACTAAGCTATGTACGTATTATGAACTGATTTCATAGTTTGGAAAGAGCTCGCTTTTCCTGATGAGAAAATGTTCTAGATGTATCATACGTAAATTCCCAAATGTGAGATCATACTTTGTATGAAGATACAGAGGTCATGTGCCTTAATGATTAAAATGTTTTGCGTTGAATGTACGTTATTTGTTAATTTTTACATGATGTATAGGGCTAAAGTTTTTAGTTTCTGTATGGAGCATGCGTAGTGTGCAGATAAGAAATTCCTAAATAATGTTAAATCGATCGATTGAATTTTCATTCTTTGGTGCAAGATTTATCTTGTGATATCGTACTGTGAGACTATTTTTGACTTTGCCAGCTTTTTAAAAGTTCTTGACGTAAGGTTTTATTGTGTGGTGATTGTTGAAGAAAATTTTGAATCAAAGGTAAATATTAAAAAAAATAGGTTTTTTGTGGGGGACTTCAAAAACATATTGTTTTAACATTTTAAAAGATTTCGAACAGTGCTTTTCGCTGTGATAGTGTGATAGTTTGAACTGAATTTGATTTATAGCCTTTAGGCATCTGAGGTCAGGGTGGAGGATAAAGGAGCGGAAAGGATGCTGGAAGATTTTAGCCAGGGTTTTTAGAGAAGGTACCATCCTGGCATTTGCCTGGTGTGACTGTTGAAAAACCTCAGAATGATCAGGCGTTGGGAATTGAAGCATGACCTATGAAATGCTACGCGAATGTTCTTTTATTTTATTTATGGCGTATGTACTTTCGTTTGAATTTGAATCTGATTTCTTTCATTTATAGCCTTTAGGCATCTAAGGCTCGGGTTGGAGGATAGAGGAGGGGAAAAGATGGTGAAAGATTTCGGCCAGGGCTTATGTAGAAGGCCCTGGGCATTTGCCTGGTGTGATTAAAAAAACGTGGAAAAGCTCAGGATGGTCAGCCGTTGAGAATCGCACTCATGATCTATCAAATGCTATGCGAATGTTCTTTTCTTTTATTTATGGCGGATAGACTTTAGTTTGAATGTGAATCTGATTTCTTTTATTTACAGCCTTTAGGCATCTAAGGCTCAAGCGGGAGGATAGAGGAGGGGGAAAATATGCAGGAAGGTGTTAGCAGGATCTATATTGAAGGTACCATTCATGTATTTGCCTAATGTGAGTGAGGAAAAAACCTTGATAAACATAAGTCAGGATGGTCATCCGCTGGGATTGAATGCACAACCTATTGAAAGCTGCACGTATGCCCTTTTCTTTTATTTATAACCTTTAGGTATTTAAGACCCAGGCCAGGGGTAGAGGAGGGGAAAAGAATTCAGGAAAGTGTTGGTGAGGGTCTATATTAAAGGTGTCTCCCCGGCATTTGCGTAGTGAGACTGAGAAAAAACCTTGAAAAGAAACGTAAGTTAGGATGGATGGTCGGGCGCTGGTAGTCGAACTTAGGACGTATGGAAAAGTATGTGAATGTTCTTTTCATTTTATTTATGGTATTTAATCTCTAATGTGAAGGTTTGAATTTGATTTATGACCTTTAGGTATCTAAGGTTTAGGTCGGGGATTGAGGGTGAAAAGATTGAGTAAGGTCTTAGTCAGGGCCGTATATTGAAAGTGTTAGGAGAAGGAAATGTTCATTCATAGTATATTTTTAGGATATCTATGATATAATTCTAGGATAAGATGTTTTAGTATTTAAAGGGTTTGGAACGGAGCTTTTAGCAGACTTTAGAGTGGAGGCCTTACCTCTCAAATGTTTGAGAACACCCCTCCCCTTTGAAATTTCCTTATCACTTACACTAGTAAGGTAATCCATAGCATATCCATTTTATAAGCAGCATTAGTATCACATACAATAGGTGCCTTACTTGTGATTTGGTTGAATAGTTAAGTTTTATTTTGTCCTTTAAACATGTATGCCTCTTATGAAAGTAAGGGTCGTATTGAAAAGAAGTATTTCAGAGGACTTCATAAACTATAGGGTCATTTTCAAACACGCTTTTCTTGCTTCTGATTTGACTGAGTAGATATTTGAAACATCTTACTTACGATTTGTATGAGTAGTCAAGAGAAACTTCACACAGATGAACTGTGGGTTCTCATCAAGTTTTGACTTTCCAGCTATTCTGTCAAACTTTTGTAGTATTTCAGAATAGCACATGTTTTATTTATAGCTATGTATGACCGAGAGTGAAAATTAATTTTAGTGACTTTAGCATAATCAATTAAACCGTTTCTTTTTAAATACTAGTAATGATGATTAAATAACTTTTTTATTTTTAGGTTTTGAAAATAAAAAGGAAAAGAAAGTGAAGACTACACTGTGTTCTGTTCCTTCTTCTTATTCTAGCTGAGCGAAACTTAAAAATACTTTGATTTCTTTTATTAAAATTAAATGCGAAGAGTAAATGCTGAGGTATTCATACTCTACCGTTAGGATATCCAGAGTATATTAGTGGGATATCCCTTTTTCACAAGGATGTTGTACAAAGAATGTTTGTTAGTATTATGTAGGAAGTGTCTGTGTGTGTGTGTGTGTGTGTGTGTGAAATTAAAATGTGAATAGTGAATAATAATAATTACTTATTTTTTCTTTTTAGATTTCAATTTGGACCTTTTGAATTTGAAATTTTTTACGATGACAGTTCTTAAATTAGCATCTAAAAATTTTGTTGAAAGAAAAAGAAATATTTGATTTAAGGTAAATAGATTTCTGATAAAGGAATGATTTTTCATGATGTATCTTTATTCTTTAAATGTGCATGAATCAATGTTAAGATTTTAATTAAAAAATTTGGTTGCCCCAACAGTAAAATTTTAATAAAAATATGGTTTGCCCAACGGTAAGAAAATGTGGTTGACCCAAGGATAAGAAAGTATGATTGGGCCAATGGTAAGATTTTTATAAGGAAATGTGTTTGGTCCAATGGCGAGATTTAATGTTGCTTCATCATTGTTTTAAGTGGGTCATTGCAAGTGAGTTCTTGTTTCATGAAGGATTTTAAATAAATGTTTGGTTAAGCTTGATTTATATGGAATATTAAAGTGAGATGTTTATAAAAGATTGATGGTTCCGTCTTGTTTCATATGAATAATGTTCGATGATATTGTATGTAAGATTTTTGTAACTGAATATTAGGCGAACGTTGTTTCACGCGGGATTAAATATAATTGAATCTGATATTTTATGAAGGAAGCTTGGGTAAGAAGTATATGAAAAAAAGGAAGATTAACTCTCAATTTAAAAGTACTCAATCACACTCCTTTTACTGTATTTGTTACTATGTGGTAGTCATGATATATTTTCATTAAATTAGTTAATTTGTGATAAGGAAGAACAATACTAATTTATTGTTTTTTTATTTCAGAATTATGTCGAATCTTATGAATGTTGTAGATAGTCTATTGAGAGGAGAAGCTGACAAAGGATATGATGATAGGGAGAGGATGCTGAACACATGGGGTGAGGTATGTAGTAATGGAGCAAATTGGTGTTATCCATTATCCTGCAATCTGTTTCCTTTCATTCATGTTTTGTGAGAAATCCAAGTAGGATGTAGACTTCTATAAAGCTATTTTAGCCAGGTGTGAGAGGAAGGAGGATTTTATTAATTTAGGAATGGGGGGATTTTTTGTAGAGAGGAAATTGTACAATTAGGCTGGCAGCATTATTGTATATTAGTAGATCCAGTGGATGTGGAAGGAGGGAGAGTACTTGAGCCTATAGTGGCTATGCTTTTAGGATTAGTACCTCATCTGGAGAGTGGTGATTCAGATATCTATGTTCGTGGAAACGAAGATGAATCTCTGACCATCATTCCTCTCAGAAGGTCTCTCCCCCCTTTCTCATTCACTGACCTTCTGATATGGATAATAGTACCAGCCAATCTGCTCCATTTGTGACTAGTACTAGTCACAACCTCTTTAGCGAACACATTGACTTGTATATTTACTAATTCCACCGTTTATTGTACCACCACCGGAATCTGTTACCCCGCTATTTCCACTTCATCTACTCTCATGCGAACACCTATTCCTAGTACTTCCAATACAGACATACCACCACCAGCAGCAGCAGCACCTGTTCCTATTCCTAGTACTTCCAATGCTCACATACCACCACAATCACCTGTTCCAATTCTTAGTACTTGCACTTCCCCGGCGGTCATGCTAACACCAATTCCTGTTCCTAGTACTTCTAACTCTAATCAAACTCTCCCTCCCACGTCTCTTACTAATAAGTGAAGTACGTTAT
Source organism: Lepisma saccharinum (assembly GCA_022664845.1). Taxonomy (NCBI): domain Eukaryota; kingdom Metazoa; phylum Arthropoda; class Insecta; order Zygentoma; family Lepismatidae; genus Lepisma; species Lepisma saccharinum. The sequence continues at coordinate 31,813 of JAGDQP010008046.1, read as the reverse complement.
TAGCTGCTGATAATCCTAGTACCAGTTATGGAGACTCTCACAGAGTTGATAGGGAAAGTCTGAATGGGGATTTAGACAGCAATATGAGAGTGGATATGCATTCTCAACCACATAGTGTTTTGGAAATGTCGCCGAGGGGGGATGAACTATGCAATGAAATTGTTGATTTTTTTAGGGAGAGCGGAATATTTTTAATGATATCGCTAGGATGGAAAGGGAAGATGGGAGTAATTGGGTGAATGAGAATGCCTATCCCTAGCTGCACGGAACAGGGGAAAATGTTTGAAGTGACATCCCGCCGTAATCGAGAATATACTAGATTTCCTTTACGTGGAGTAGAGGTTACCATAGGTGTTCGAGAGCCGGGTAGAATTTTAAACCTCGAACAGTATGTTGAGGCCCTGTTTACTTTCTCGCTTGAACAAGTATTGTCTGATGTGGACCAAGATAGTTACATTGGCTTTTCCATAGACAGTTCAAACGACACCCTCCGGCGTCCCGTTCATATTTCTTAGATAAAAAGTCCGTATATGACAGTTGAGCATATTCTTTCCACTTTGGAAAATATTTTGAACTCAAACGAAGAATTACGATCTTCCTTGGTGAAAGAATTACGATCAAATGTCATATTACGAACCCGATACGTGGACAGGGTCGAAAGAGTGATAAAGTATCTCCCGATGATGAAGTACTTAGAAAAACACATCATTCCCGTTCCGAGCATTCCTGGCGATGGAAGCTGATTATCTCGCGCGAGCTCTATGTCTGTCTCGAAGTAAAGCAAATCAGACAAGGCACATTACCTATAGAATGCGAACTGACTCAGAAAGATGGATTAAGGAAGGAAAAACATTATCTGAAGATGCAGGTGTTGACTTGAAAGTGAAAAATGGAGGGGGTATTAATGAATTGGATAGGTTCCAAAGGTATTTTGAGAATGAGTATCAGATTGTTGTGTATGACCTCAGTCCAATGACAAGAGATTCTTACGTTTGGTAACGGGGGAGAGTGCTATTTCTAGCAAAAAGTTTTCTTTTTTACAAAGAACAGCATTATGAGGTAATTTCTTGCATGTCATCCTTTCTAGGTAAAAGGGGGTATTGTCCCGATTGCCTTACTCCGTTATAATCGTGAAGAGCATAGGTGTATCAATGCGAAATGTGTGAGGCGACATATTATTACAGATAATGATGACGAAGAGAGTAATATTCAATGTAAGGATTGTTTAAGAATATTTCCTACTCTTTCTTACTATCGCACTCATAGTAAGAATGAGAAAGAGAATAGTAGGCCCCTATGTTACTACGTGAAACTTTGCAAAAAGTGTGGAGTTAAAATTGATTCTCGAGGTAGGAAAGCTAATTATCTTTGTGGGGAACTTTATTGTAATCTCTGTCTGACGCATGTTGAACTGACACACTTTTGTTTTGTTAAGAAATTACGGAAGAATCATATCAAAAACTTCTTGTACGTTGTTTACGATGTAGAAATACAACTACTAGGAGAGAATGAAAAGGGGGAAGTGAGCATCGCGCAAACTTAATTTGTGCTTCACACCGCTGTCATGAATGTAAGAACAGGGAAGTGGAGTATACATGTTTTGTATGTGGTAATGTGTAAGGTGTTAGAGACTGTGTTTTATGACACGCAGCCATTTATCAGTCACGTCCTTAGTCAAGGTCCAAAGTTCGAGAGAGTGGTGGGAATTGCGCATAATGGTTCCTGCTTTGACACTTTACTCGTAGTTAGGGATCTCATCAAAAAACAACTATTCCCCTAATATTATTGCACAAGGATAAAAGATTATTCAGTTATCGTTCGGGAATGTTTGTTTTAAGGACAGCTTTTTGTTTTTAGGTGAAGTTATCTAAATTACCGAAAGCCATGCGATTACAAGAAGGGCTTAAGAAGGGTGACTTTCTCTTTTTATTTAATACAAAGGGTAACGAGAACTATGACGGACCATGGCCTATTATCGATTTTTATGACCTAGATTCCAAAACTGAGAAAGAAGCGAAAGCTCTTCTTAAGTGGTATGATAGGGTTAAAAAATCAACGTTCAACATGCAGAAAGAAATACTCGAGTATTGCAAGAACGATGTATTCCTTCTCACACAAGCTGTGATTAAGTTTTCGAATCTTATTCAAGAGAAAACCCGTAGTATTCAATATTTTCTCGAGACCTGTACTATTGCAGCCTGTGCAATGCAATGTTTCAGGTCTTTATACTCACCAAAGAATACCATCCCCGTCATTCCTCCAATGGGGTTCCAATTAGGGATGGCCAGATCCGGATCTTTTCGGAACCGGATCTCGGATCCCACCGGATTCGGATCCTTAAGATCCGGTTCTGGATCTGCTTTTTTCGGATCCGGGACTGGATCCACTTTTTTCGGATCCGAGTCTTGTTCAGTTTTTCCGGATCCGGATCTTGATCCGTTTCTTCCGGATCCGGGTCTGGATCCGCTTTTTTCTGATCCGGATCTGGATCCGTTTGTTTTGGATTTGGATCTGGATCCGCTTATTTCGGAACCGGATCTAGATCCGCTTCCTTCAGATCTGGATCTCCCTTCCGGATCTGGATCAGCTATTTTCGGATCCTGATCCGCTCTTTGGATCCAGATCAGTATTTTGTATCCATTCTGGATCCGATTTTTCATAGTGTGCGTAATCCGTGATCTTTACAGTGGATCAAAGTATCAAGATCAACACCAGAACCCGGTCCTGTAAATTCCTTGTCAATGTAAGACCTAGTGGGGAACGCGAAGTTTGCACGTCCACCTTCCAAGTTCCAACTACGATCTCATATCAAATGCACAGGGTAAAATAAGTGCAAAAAAGTACAAGCACAATGAAAGAAAACAATCACTAAGAAATTGCTCTATTTCCGTCGTTGCGAATGGTGTAACGTCGTGATGACAGGTTGTCTGTAAGCAATTAATTCGTTATGAGAAGAGTGTTTCTATGTTGTCGGATTTGGGTTGGCAGTCTTTGCCTGAACTGAAGTCTGAACGTCGATTATATTTTCGTCTTAGCCGTATTGTCAGATTTATTTTGGACAAATCGTTTGGTGTTCTTGTGAGTTTCTTTCTTTGCCAAATTATTATAGTCGTTGGGAATGGATCATTCGTATAAGGTTTGTGTTTGTGAGATAGGAGCTTCGTATAATTTGTATCACTGGTCGTCTTTTCCAAGGTCTATTAGAGACTTTGGCACGGCTCTTATAGATTTAATTCCGTAATTGAAAGAATGAAGACAGGATTCATTGAAAGTAGTTGTGTATATATTACTTTTAGTTATAAAACAGTGACGGGTGATTTATTTTCAGACAATTTTGTCTTATAGTAGATTTTAGTTACGAAGGATGGACAATTGATTTTTAGTCACGATAAAATTGACACAGGATTGAGGCCATTTGCTATTAATATATTAGAATTAAAAAAACAGTGTGACTTCCCTTGAGAACGTATAGAGTAAGTAACGCATGCATGTTTGTTTTGTAAGATATTATGTGAAAGCCTGCTAACATGACAGCGGTAGTTTGCAGTGAGATATTCATGACTGGTGTACCGAGATATTTGTGACAAAAGTTTGTTGGCCTGGTATATAATCATTTTGCACTTGTATGTAGTTGACACAGAGCAGGATGTCGGTCACAGCTTGGATACAGCACTGACAACACTAAAACTTAATATGCCATGCTCTTTCTTCCTTTAATGCTTTGTCAATTGGGAATTTTACTCAGTGCCAGTGAAGGCTATAGAGTATAGACCACAGGTGAGACAATGTATGAAATTGATGGATAAAGGAATGTTTCCTGGCCTGAGTCAGGGTACCATCCCTGATATCGCATGTTGGGCAGAGGCAAACCACGGAAACCCCCCGACCAGAATGGCCGGCGCCGGGTCTGGGATCTACAATTGACTGAAAAAACTAAATTAATCTCACATGTGATTAGAAGAACTGCATCAATAAAGCGTTAACATTAAGCATTCGTTTGTATTGGGCTCACTTTACAAAATATATTCATAATAATTTATACCAATTAATAGATTTGAAATGACAATTTCTACTAAATTAAAATTCAAAATTGGCTTTTATAGTTCAAGTTATGTTTCTACAGAACTTAGTAACAGTACTGTTAATTGTTAAGAAATTTTATCTATGTTTAAAGTTTAACATACAAAAGTAAGTATGACTGAAAGACTTGTGGAAAGTAATAATAATAATATTATTATTAATAATAAAACTAGTCACACAAATAAAAGTAATTTGAAAGTTCTAATTCTTTATGAGCGGAACAGAAGTCATCGATTTTTCCTATGTATTACAAAGAAAAATTACTTTAATTTAGCTGAAAAGTTCCTCAAATAATTATAAAATGCTGTTAAACTTGATGATTGAGCCTGTATCCTATTACGCTTCGGTATCCTCTTCCTGTTGCGACAATTGCCAGTGAACAAATTCGCCATTTTTCTAACTTGATTACATGTTGCTAACTAGCAAGCTAGGAATGGCCAGAGAATAGTCTAGGTGCAATATGATCCGGATCTGATAAAAATCAGATTGAGTTTAACTTGAATTCAATTGTAGGAATGGGGAACCTATCTCTGGGAACTACCAGTCCAAACAAGGTACCTGGTTATACGTTCATCAGTCTGTCCTTACAAGGAAAGGACTTTAAGTCATGATCGCCAAATGCATGTCTGCAATTGATTTTCGAAAAGTACTAAAATTAGAAGCTCAAAAAATCAAACTTCAGGGTCAACTTTTCCCTAATATGTGTATAACGTGCAAATTTGATTTGATTTTGTATTGTATGTTAGGTTATTTTAATATTCATATCATGTCACAACAACATGCCGAAAAATTTAATTACCGGAAACTTTGTCCATACAAACACTTGTTTTTAGATTCTATGAAGAGGTCTAAAGCGATTTGTTATAAGGTTACGTTTTGTGTTGCGGGTTTTTCAGACATTGTAACTATATACGTCTCTGGAGATGGCTGCTATATGTGAAAACAAGAAAAATATTATATTCGTGCGATTAAGCATTGTAAAATCAAGTGATGATACATTAGTTTGAAGCTTTGAAAATAAGAAATCAGATGCTGTATTGAAGATGAATCAAGTTGTAGTTACTCGTTTCTGATTGGTCGAAAATGGTAAAACAAAGTAGCTGCGAAGTAGCTGGGAGTCCAAAAAACTTTTTTAACTTGAAAATTTCAGAAAACGTTTCGTTTTAATATAGTGTGTATTACATATATTTTCATTGTGGAATACTATATACTACCATGGAAAGCAATCATTTCAGTTAGAAATATTTCCTTACATTTTCAAAGCAATCAAAGTATCCGTTGTTTGGAATTGAAGAAACGTATTTTTTACCAATCAGAAACGAGTTACTGCAAACTGATTTATGTTCACTACATCATCTGATTTCTTATTTTCAAAGCTACAAACTGATGTATCATCACTTCTTTTTAATATGCTTAATTGCACGGATATATATATATTCACGTGCACCAGCTCTCTCCATATAAGAGCATAGTTACAATGTCCGAAAACCCGCAACACAAAACGTAACCGTATAACATGCCGCACGTCTTCGTAGAATCTAGAAGCAAGTGTTTGTATGCACAAAAATGTTTCCGGCAATTTAATTTTTCGGCATGTCGCTGTGACATGGAATGACTCTTAAAATAACCTAACATACAATACAAAATCCTGCATGTTATACACATATTAGGGCATAGTTGCCTCTGAAATTTGATTTTTTTGAGCTTATAATCTTAATAAAACTTGTGCAGTGTTGCGAAACTTACAACACCGTGACATGAAATGTTATCGGCAGCACTTTGAAGTGTGATATTGATGATTGCTATGCTGTTGTGAGTTACAACTTGTGACCAGTGTACTACTGTCTGGCCTATTTCTCAAAAGCGTCAAGACTAGTAATACTAGTGACAAGAAGTTTCTTTGTGGCAGGTTTTACAAGTTTGTTTCTCAAAAGTGAAGTGACAAGTTGTTCTTTGATAAGTCATTTTTGTTCTGTTTCTTAGAACCGAAATTCTTGTCAAAACAACTGTAAAGTATCTCAAATTTTGACAGGTCTTCGTAGTTTGGTCTGACTGACAACTTGCAATAATATAAGAAATTCGAGCAGAATGATGGGTTCAAGTGACTCTTAAAAGTCAGGAAAGTAAAAAGCAATGTCGTCTAAGCGTACAGTACACAAAGAAAGAATAAATTATAATATCCACGAGACAATTGAATGTATCTATGTGCTTTAGGCAACTTTGCGATTGAGTATAGTTTGTCCCTGACAGTATTTTGAATGAATTAAAACTTATTGGGTTTGAATTGTTTAGCCTAGTTATTTTTTCTTTTGTTTGTAAGGCACACACCAATGCATACTAATGTCTGCTTCTAGCTTGATCTTGTGTATACATTATCACGGCGTCGTGTTACACAGAAGGCTCTTGGTTCGATCCCACCAAACTTCTTGTTTTACAAATTGCTTTCATTTAGGTTTTACATTCATGGTTTAATTGATTTTACATCATTACAATGTAATTTACGGTAAGACATCGCCAAGCGAGCGAAGGCGGCTTAGTTAAAATCAAGTTACTTATTTTTTCTCTCCCACACGTTTTGGGACAATCGCTGATTCTGATGTTAAATTTGTAGAGGCAATCGCTGTCCTTTTGATTGGGATCGTCTTGTCTTGTCCTCATCTTGCAGGTAGAAGGAGGGGGTGGATTCAGTCGATCTTGAGAAGGAAGGGGAGGAATCACTCACTTTCGATTTCTGCAGTGTTGCCACCTCTCAACATCATGGTATTACTTGACGGAGGAGGGGAGGGTTGAGAAATTCCCTGGCACCTTTTGTGCATTCACAGGTATCTGTTTCAGTAATTTGAAATACAGTGATACTTTTATTCACCAAACTAAATTTTCTGCGTTACTGCCTGTACGAAGATCCGAAACTGGCTCCGCATTTCTGGGATCCGGATCTGGCTCCGCATTTCTGGGATCCGGATCTGGCTCCGCTTTTTCGGATCCGGATCTGGATCCCTTTTCGGATCCGGATCTGGCTCCGCTTTTTTCGGATCCGGATCTGGATCCGCTTTTTTCGGATCCGAATCTGGAACCGCTTTTTTCGGACCCGGATCCGGAAACTTTTGGCTATCCCTAGTTCCAATACGTTAATCATTTTAGTAAAATGTCTTTACAGTGGATGAAGTATTTGGAGCCTCTTGACTCAAATGTTAGTATTCGAACCATTGCTAATGGGGGAGAAGTACCATTTGGTAAATATAAATTGGATGGTTATGACGAGAAAAATAGTACAGCCTATGAGTACTATGGATGCTATTGGCATGGTCATACCTGTATTTAACAGCTTCATCATTGTCCTTTGGATGACGAACAACGTGTTACGTTGCAAAACAGGGGAGGCAACATAGATTCGGAAACAATATTTAGAAAATTGTGGTTAATGTGGGAATGTGAGTGGAATGAGCAAGAACGAAATTCCCCTCACACTTAGGATTTCATTAAAACGCAATGTAAGGAAATTGAAGATTTTCTTATTCCTAAGGAAAGTTTTAAGGGAGGGAGAACGGAATGTATTCGTGCATTGTATGAATGCAAAGATGATGAGTACATCCGATACGTAGATATCACTTCTCTCTATCCATGGGCAATGTCGAGGAAGCCTCTTCCTACTGGGAAGGCTATTATTCCCAGAGGAAAAGATATCCCGAAGCCAGAGAATATCCATGATTTTGTATTCTGTAAGATTTTAGCTCCACAGAATTTAGACGTTCCATACAAAATTTAGACATTCCGATCCTTCCATACAATGCAAACAAACGTCTAGTGTTTCGACTTTGTAGGTCTTGTATGGAAGCAATGGAGACAGGGGAATGTAACAACGGAGCTTCATCGGGATATTTTGTACTCCCGAATTACATAAAGCTATTAAAAAGGGCTATAAAGTCCTTAAAACCTATGAAGTTTAAAATGACTGATCGAGTTATCAAGGACTATGTAAATAATTTCCTGAAAATGAAGCAAGAAGCTACTGGCTTTCCCTCTGAATGTAAGACTGATGAGAAAACAGTCTTACATTCGAGATTATGCTGAACATGAAGGAATAACGCTCGAGTATGATAAAATTAGTTATAATCCTAGCCTAAGGTATATCGCTAAACTATTTTTAAATTCTGTTTGGGAAGTGGGGACAGAGAACAGATTTACCTCAGACCAGGATTGTATCTGATGCTCACTCATTTTTAGAAATCATTAGAGCTCCACATTTACAAGTCCGATAAGTTGTTCCTATTGTTCAAAGTAAACTCGTACTAACATATAAAGATCCTCAAAATGTAAATAGACCATATCCCCTTTCAAATCCGATTTTAGCTGCTTTTATATCATCCTGGACCAGACTTAGACTTCATAAATTGATGGATGCCGTTGGCATTGAATTTCTACTATATGGTGACACTGACTTTGTGATGTATGTGCAAAAAAGAAATCAAGCACTCAGGTTACCTACTGGGAACTATTTGGGCGAATTAACTGAAGAGACCGAAGTAGGGTGGAAGATTCGGAAATTCGTGGTGTTAGGACCGAAAAAATAGTTATAGGGAAAAGGAATTGAGGGAAAAAGAAAAGTTTAGACAAACTTGCAAAATTAGAGGTATTACTTTAAATGCACGGGCGAGAAAAGTTATTGATTTTGATCATTTTTATAATTTAGTGAAAGAAAAATATGAAAAGAAAATTGTAAGTAACGCAAATACAATCAGAAGGTTAACTGGGCGCAAAATTGTAAGTAGACAGGAACACAAGACACATAAAATTGTAAATAGTAAGCGAAAACTAAGATGTAAATGACAAACATGACTTTAACACACTGCCTTACTATTTACTATTTTAAGCGACGTAAAAAGTAATTCTTGACTTCTTTTTCATGTAAGTGTGTGTGTGTGAGTATGTGCCCCTCAGGATGATATAATAGGAAATGTTTTCAAATCATTGTTTCATTTTGTATTAAGATGTTGCCCTTCCAACACCCTTCTACTATGATTATCAGCGGACCATCACTTTCAGGGAAAACTACTTTTGTTAGAAAATTGCTACAATATAGGGATAAAATGCTGAGTACCCTCTTCAAAGAAATTGTTTGGTGCTATGGTGCGGTAGTACCAAACCTTCCAACATCCCTTAGTAATATTCGTTTTGTTACAGGAATACCAGATATGAATAATTTTAAAATTCAGTCCAACTCTAATTATTTTAGACGATTTAATGAATGAAACAAATGGAGACGTTAGTAATTTGGTTTACGAAATATGCACATCATAAAAACTTATCAGTTATCTTTATAGTTCAAAACTTTTTTCCTAAAGGTAAACATTCTTGAGATATCTTTAAATAGTCCCTATATAGTAATTATTAAAAATCCACGAGATAAATTACAAATTCGGCATTTAGCACGTCAAATTATGCCTCATCATAGTAAGGGTGTTGTAGAGGTTTTTGAAAAAGCTACTGCTTTACTTTTTGATTTAACACAAAAAATCCATGATGCTTTTCGAATTAGAACAAATATTTTTCCAGGCGAAACTATGTATGTGTACACACATGAAAAGCATGCGAATACCTCAATTTCTCTCTAGTTATTAATAGGATGTCAAACTTAAAAGATCATTATAATGAGCTTAGTGCTCTTTGTAAGTGTAAGGTGAAAAAGCGTAAAATATTACTTCAACATGCATCTGGTAACTTAATACGAACTGTTGCTTAACTTGGTAAAAACATTTTAAAGGGTAACATAAAACTCTCTCATCATCAGAAACAAAGACTACGTCGTCATAAAAAGACGTTACGTGCTCTCTCCCTTAAGCGTTCAAGTGTAAAAAGTACACGTAAACTATTAATGCAAAATGGTGGAGTATTATTACCTTTATTAATAGGACCTATTTTAAGTGCTGCGGCTGGAAGTTTATTTAGAAGTTAACATGTCTCACTCACACTTTCAAAAAATGATACTCATACCTGAAGATGCCTCTAGCCAACTTGTTACTTCAATGAAATCTAGCAATTTTCATCAAGTACGTTTAGATCAAGAAATGTCTCATATTTTTAATCGTACTAATCTTTCAATAGAACAAAAATGGAGAATATATCAACAAGCACTACATCGATACTTGAAATACCCTTTTTGATCAGGAAGGAAGTAATACAAAATCACATTTATTTTAATTAATTTTAGAATCAATTCCCAAAACGATAGTGAGAAAACCATCAACATTATTAAATCTATTGCTCAGTTCAAATCGTATCAGTTGGGATCAGAGTGATGCCGTAAGCATTGATAATAACATACTCCCAGGATCAAATAATATTAATCTCGTACATGACATTATTCGAACACGTACGTCAAAAAATCCTGTAAGGTTTGATGTGTTTAAGTCATTTCTTCGAGATATTAATGTCCCTACTTAATTAATCAACATTCAATTTGGTGCTGGTGCTGTTAGTAGTATTGTTCCTTTCATTCTCAAAAGAAAAAGAAGCAGAGGACGAGAAATATTATTTCCCGAAAGAAAAAAGTAGTAAACGTAAGAATAATATCTTTAAAAATTATAAACAGTACAAGTTTTAAGTATGTCACTATCAAAGTTGTATTATACATATTCAGATCCAACATCTCTCGGAAGTATTTGTAAATTACAACGAAAGACAAGTTTACAAAGAAAGAAAATTAAAAACTGGTTAGCTTCAAAAGATACATATACTTTACATGCCCCTGTTCGTAAAAATTTACCACGGAACAATATTATGGAAGCGCTCCAAATGAATTATTACAAATGGATTTAGAAGATATGCAAAACGTAGCAACATATAATGATGGCTATAAATATATTCTATGTTGTGTAAATGCGTTTAGTAGATTTGCAACTTGCATTCCAGTCAAAAATAAAACAGGTGCAGTTATAGCTAGAGCAATTGAAAGTATTTTAAGTAGCTTTCGTACGCCTCTACTACATTGTCAAACTGATTTAGGAACGGGATTTTATAATCAACATGTAAAACGTGTTTTCCAAAAGTATCATATTAATCACTATAGTGTGCATTCTGAAATGAAGGTTGCAATCGTAGAAAGGTTTATTCGAAATTTAAAAGAAAATAATTACAAGTACTTTACTTCTAGAAACATTTATCGTTACATTAATGTTCTTGACGATCTTGTAGATAGTTACAATTACACTGTACATTCCACAATTAAAACTGCTCCTATAGAGGTTAATGAAGAAAATACAATCAAGTATGACAAACATTATATGGAAAACGAAATCGCGGTTCAAAGTAAATGTAAATTTCAAAAGAGTGATTATGTCCGTATTAGTAATTATAAACATAAATTAGAAAAGGGATATTTACCATAATGGTATCGGGAAATATTTATTATAGATCGTTGTATTCAGAGTACACCGCTATCATACAAAATTAAAGATTGAAATGGAGACCCCGTCAAAGGAACCTTTTACAAACAAGAATTGCAAGCAATAGTTGTGGGAAAAAATAAAAAAATAATTGAAAAGGCATTAAAACGTAGAAACTGTTGGATATATGTGAAATGGTTAGGATATCAACCTAGTATGAATTCATGGGTTAAACTGAAATCTGTTCAATCATCATGACGATGTCTTCTGAGGAACAAGATTATTTTTACATGACATTACCATCAAATGTGGATAATAATATTTTTTTAAATAAGACTTCATCTTTTACCACAAAATTATGTCAACCCACTCATTTACAGGGAAACTGGGTGGTAGGGTTACTGTTTGCATACCATGGAGTTTTTACAATATTCGAAAGGAAGAACAAGTAGTTGTTCATATTAATGGTAAAAGTGAAATGCATTATGAAGTTAATTTTTATCCTGGATATTATGATTCAATTTCACATATTGTTTTCTCATTCCCTTTTATCACAAAGCATACTAAATCAAATCAAGGAGTCTTTTTAGAAGATTTACAACTTGATCGAGTATTACAAATTAGTAATAATAAAAAATTCAGGTAGAAAGTGATGATACTTCCGTTATAATTGAAAATATTCAAATGGAAGATCTTGCTAATACTAGTGAAAATGATATTTTTTCATTTTACTATGATAAAGATAAAAATCAACTTTTCAGGAAATATAAACGAGATTACAGAAAACAGTATGTTGTGGGAATGACTGGTGGTTTACAAACTTTGTTAGGGTTCTATAATAATCAGCATGTCCAAACAGCTGGGGTTCACTTTCAACCGAAATCGGAAAAACGAAAACCTATGTTTATCAATGTTAGTGTACCATTTCAATGTAACCTCGATTATAATATCCCATCTGAAATTAATGTTTGTCTTGATTTTGTAAAAGATCAACATATCCTAGGTAAACTCCTTCGTAAAATTAGTATCTCTGAATATCAATATGGTAAAATGCATTCTTTTGTATTTGACCGTCCACACTATGTTAAAGTAGAAAAGAAATATTTTGATACTCTACATGTGTACTTAAAAGATGAACAGGGAGAAAACTTGCCATTTCAATTTCGTACTTCAAACATTACACTTCACTTTAAGCGGAAGAAATGATTTCAGAAAATACGGATGATAGTTTTTACATTATACTTAGTTCGAATGCTAGTACAAAAACATATAGCAATAATCATCCATCACATTTTTTAAATATCTTAAATCATTGTATTCATAATAATTCATCATAGAAGGTAGGACTTAGTGAAATTCATATCCCCTTAACTTGCTATAGTGTAATTGAAAATCAAAATATTATGTGGTATGAAACAGTAGATGGTGATAATGTAAAATATAAAATATCACCAGGTATCATTCTTCTATTCCGTCATTGATAGAGGTTATGAATAAAATCACTCCAACCTTAATTTACTTTGATTTTTCAAATACTATTACTATTAAAACGAATGCAAACATTAAATCGCTTTATCTTTCACCTATAATTGCTTTACAATTAGGGTTCGAACCTGTTATAATCTATTAAAATCTAAACGAGCACAAAAACAGCCTTACATTGACATTGGGTATCCACACCAAGTATTTGTATACTCTGACCTTATACAACCTCAATTTGTAGGTGATACAAAAGCACCCTTACTACGTACTGTAGCCATGTCTTATACTAATCACTGTAAAGTACAGACAATAACAATTCAGAATGTACATTATTTTCCTTTAAGTAAGCTTTCATTTGACACAATTGAATTACTACTAAAGGATCATGCAGGGCGAAATATCTCATTCGCATCCGGGACATTGACCATAACACTTCACTTTCAACAACACTCGTGAAAATGAAAGTTCCACTTCATGGTAGAGGCATCCCTTATTTTGCTCGACCAGTTTAGCAACGTGGACATGGATTAGGGGGATTATTTCGAGGTCTCTTTCGATTTGCTACGCCACTTATTAAACAAGGGGCTAAAGCAGTTGGTCTACAAGCATTACAAACAGGAATGCAAGTCGCCGGAGATGTATTAGAAAATCGTCCATTTAAAGAATCAGTTAAAAGTAGGGTTCATCAGGCGGGTTCATCTTTAAGAACACAAGCGGAAAATAAAATTAATCAGTTGCTCAGTGGTAGTGGTAGACCACGGGCGCGTAAACAAAAAGCTCTTCTTCTTCATAAACGTATTTTACCACCAATTATTAATAAAAGAAAGAAGAAAAAGAAGAAGACAAAGGCTTATCGTGAAAGGGATATTTTTAGTTAGGTGATAAAATGTCTTTCCTTTCAACATCAAGTAGAGTGTTGTACTAATGAATTTGATTTACAAACTGTCCCCATGACTCAAACTGCTATTGAGTCTTCTCGTATGCAAGATTATCATCCTATTTCTACACTTACTTCAGAGGGTCCTATTAAATTTGTCATTTCGGGGGATGTTGGAGAATATATTCATCCTGCATACTTGTACTTGTATGTACGTTGTAAAATAAGAAAAGCTAATGGTGATAACTTAGAAGTATACAAAACCAGTAGAAGGCGATCAACCAGCAGTGCAAGCTAATGTTGTAGCATCAGCAAATAACTTCCTTCATTCTATGTTCAGTCAAGTCAATGTATATTTAAATGATAATGATAAATTAATTTTTTCCTCTTCTGGGTCATATGCTATTCGAGCTTACTTGGAATCAATACTTAATTACTCTGAAGATGCTTCGAAAACTCATCTTATATGTGCGTTTTGGCAGAAAGATACTGCTGGACAATTTAATACTCTTCATTAAAATAATGCCGATTTTCGTAAAAGAATACAAATTGCTAGTGGTAGTGCTCCTTTTGAAATGTTTGGACGTGTCTTCACAGATATTGCTAACTTAGATCGTATACTTCCAAATAAAGTAAGTTTGCGTATAAAACTGTTTCGTAATAAAGATTTATTTTGCTTAATGGCTGCTGACAATTACAACTTTAAAGTTGTCTTAGAAGAAGTTGTATTATATGCACGTCGTCTTACTATTTCTGCTGACTTATCTCTTCATTTAAATTTTTACATGAAAAAAGTACTGCAAAATTACCACTCACTAGAGTGGAAACACGAATCATAACTATTCCACAAAATGTAACTTCATTTAATATTGATAATTTATTTTGGGTAGTGTACCGAAAAATCCTGTCATTGGATTCGTAGCAAATACAGCAATGAATGGTAAATATCATCTGAACCCTCTCCATTTTGAACATTTCAATCTCAACAAATTGCAAGTATAGGTAGGCTCCAAATTTTATCCACCCACTCCCCTAACCCCCGATCTTGTAAGAGCATAATTCATTCAAAGTTAATTCACCGTTTTCTGGTACTGGGATTTCATCAAAATACTGTACATACGATTACTTCTCATGATTTTGCACATAGTTATACCATTTTCCCATTTATTCTATCTCCTACAGAAAGTATTGATGATTGTACTTGGGATGTTGTAAGAGACTCTCCTCCTGTTAATATAAAAATATCCTTTAGTCAAGCACTAGTACAGTCTGTATCATGTATTGTGTATGCTCAGTTTGATTCGATTATAGAAACTGATAAGAATAGAAATGTATATACCGACGGCACATTTTAATTTCAATCTCATTCAGTCACGATGCGGGTTCTAGTACACTTCTCTGCTCTCACACGTAGTGAAAATGACGATGAGGAACACGAAAGGTTAATCTTGAAAGAACTTGTTATTATAAATCCTGACTTGGATTGTTCACAAAGATGCATTTTTAAACATCCTTTCCCCTACTCCCAGCTGACAACACCCTTACTAATACAGAACGATTACCTCTCTCAACTTTTCTATCGTCTCCACTGGAACGATGTGGATACCTCCTACAGTGAAGTTAAAAGTGTGATTACCAAATATACTCAGCACAGTACTGTAGTGTACACTTTCGGGAAAACAAGACATTTTTTTCTCGAATCTATCCTTGGAAAAAATGTAATCAACCTAGAAGAAGAATTAAAGTGTCCTCACTTTCTCACTTGGCATATCCCTCAAGACAGTGTATTCATTATTTCCATCGATTCTCCTATTTCCGATGTGCAGTGAAAGAAGGATGGACTTATGCAAATTATATCAAATTTTATGAGCTTGGTTTATCAGTGTTAAATCAAAATAAGTGTGTGTCCATGCCAACAAACAATGTGGACGGACCAGCTGATGAAAGTGATTTTACGTTATTGTTTATCTGCAAGTGTATTGACTGTCATTTATGCCATTAATACATTACCTATTCGTGTAGTTTCCAGCAGCACTGATTGTTAATTTAAGTTCTTCCTCAAGTGGAGGTAGTCATTGGACTACAATTTATATTAATGAAAATGCAAGGGGTTTTTATTTTGATACCTTTGCAAGACCACCTTCTAAGCAAATTGTTACGTTCTTAAAACGAAATGGTAAATTATATAAATATAAATATTTTAGGTTCAGCATAATAGATCCATCCTTTGTTGATTATTTTTATAGTATTTATTCTCTTTACTGTAAGGAGGGTTAATATCATATCAAAATTCAATACTGTTCATCTGAGAAAAAATGATCAAATTGTAGTAAAATATGTGAAAGAAAATATAAAACAAAACACAAGCAACGTTGTAAATAGTATTGTACTACTCTTCATTTTAAAGAAAAATAAATATGTTTATATGATTTAAACCTTTTTGTTATCATTTAGGAAAAAATATCCTTATTTTAAAATGAAAACAAATTCGTAGAGTATTATTCTTTATTATTATTTAAGAGTAAGTAAAGTGTTTTATAAAAACAACTTGCACATGCTTCTTACATTTGCATGGCTGATAAGGTATTTACAAGATTCTGTGGTTTCTCACGTTTCATCAAGTGTTGTAATTGTAAGCAGTTTCTTAATGCACAAGCATTCACCTCAACAGGGTCATGATAAGTACACTTAGATATACCAGTGTTCAAATTTAATGTTTTCAAGGCAGGACATTCCTTTTCTCTGACATGATTCACACTTTCTAAGTGAAATAGTTTTTTTAATCCACTGTACCTTATCAAGACCTTTACAAAACATGTAGCTTTACTTCAACACAATTGAAAAATTATTCTACGAACATGTGAAACGTTGCTGTGTCTAGGTGTTCTACGTCCAGTTGCTGTGTCCCAATGTAAACCGTGAAAGTTTTCTGTTAACCACTGCATTTGTTTTTGATATCCTAGTCCTACTTCCGTAATGTCACATGGAAGTTTTACTAAACAGTGGAATAAAAGACTAGCATCACACGCTACAATACAAAATTCTCTCATAATAAACTCATGTGCAGAAACTTTAAATCCCTGCACATCAATAATGTACTGTTCTGAAGACACACTTAGAGATTTTCCTACAGAAAATTTTTCATGTATTACATCTGGTATGAGTTGAATAATGAATTCACTACTATGAACTAATTATCTTACAAGATTTGAAAAAAGTATTAATGGAAATACTTACATGACCCTGTCGTTTGAAAATGTCATAGTACTCCACAAACATTTCATGATGATTCGCTTGATTCAGCAAATGTTTTGAAAGTACTTTGCCTGTATCCCATACATATATACAGTTATTATGAAGAATCTTCAACTTACACCCACTACAAGTAATTGGATTGTCCTTTAAATAAGTACGAAAAGTTTGTAACACATACGAGTCCCGAATAAAAATACCACCACCACAAATACACAAAAATCTGACATTTTCACTTCAGAGTTTTAAATTCTCACTTCCACTGTCGATTTTTATCCTTTTCAAAAAACACATCCATTACACTTGACATGTACACTTTTATCACTCGCCATAAACCATATTTCATATTTCTCATTAATACATCATCCTCTTCCACTTCCTGATGATCTTTATATAAACGATAAAGTTCACTTAATGTTCCACATTTCAAAACATTACGCCACAAAGCTTTTCTACAATATTCTTCAAAGTCTTCTCCTCTTTGAATATTACCATTCACATATCCTAGACATGCATGGCCAGTTTGATTACCTTCTACTTCATAACAAGCTTCACATATCAATACAGTTACAGGATTCAACTTCTTTAATGTCTGCTTAATACATTTTCGTCGATCCACTGCTTTTTACACAAACACTTAGTAGTAGTAGTAGTTTTCACTTTTTTACTTACTGATGTTGATGCTTTCAGTGAAGAGTTCGCTAACACTGTAGTGGGAACTGCTCTCACTATAACTCGTGCAGATTTTACCAGTCTTGAAGATCTTCCTCCTTCTTCTGCTGCTACTGCTGCTGCTGCTGCTGCTCTGCCGCTGCTACTGGAGTTTGCTTTATATTAGTATTTTCGTAAAACAAACGTTTTTTGACTAGATATACCACTTCATCCAACACACGCTTCTTCGTTCTCTCCTGCTTTTTAGGAACTAAATAGGTATAAACCTCTTTAATATCATCATCATTCTTCTTCTCTTTTACTACAAATGATGATAATAATGCTGGAGATACTTGTTTCTTTCAGACTTTACTTTTGATCTTAAACAAGTATATATTGTACGGTCCCCGCTTTCGTCTTCTTTTTCTACATTACCATTTGCAAGTAATGTTAACGTCTCCACTATCTCTTCGTCATCTGATGTGAGGTCAACTTCTTCTATAACTTGCTGATACTGCTCCTGCTGCTGTTGTTGCTTAGCCATGACTGCGAAGCAGAAAACTATTTATGATGTATACCACACTAACGCCCTCTATATATTGTAAACTTTATCACTCATCACGTGAAAGTTCAACAGATAACCTGATATCAACAACGTAAACAGATAACGTCATACCAGTACGTCAACAGATAAGGTTATATCATCAGGTCAACCGATGTGGCAATCGCATGACTCATCTAAAAGCGCGTCTGTCAACAAGGCAATGACGTCAAACGTCAATGAACTCTCAACTGACCTACGAACCCCTGATGAAGACACAGCCACCATGTAACCCTTCAATAAGGGCCACCCGCCATCGTAAATGACGCAACCATCTTCTTCATTCACTCTTATGACACGTGCTCTTTCGTAATTAACAACATTCGGTTACCTACACACCTCATAACACGTCACAACCACCAAGCCCCCATCCAAGGACAATGAACTCACAACGCACATGGAGAAGGCTCAACTTACCCCAAAGGACGTGCCAGAACATCTACTCTCCTGTATTATATGGACCCCGAACACTCAAAAACATGTTAAAGTAATAGAGAAAATCCAGTGCATTTTTTAAAAATTATTAATGTATAGAAAACCCACATTATATCCGACATACAGGGAATCAGCAATTTAAATATACAAGCTTTGGAACGAAGAAGGCATCTAAACAATTTAATATTCCTGTACAAATTAATACACATTCAAATTGAATGTATTGATTTAATTCCGAAAATTTTCATTCAAGTCCCGAACACTAAAACTAGATTGGGTAATAATAATAGGATATTCTATTGCAAAAAGCAAAGGACTGAAATTTTATTTAAATCCGCAATTTGGAGAATGAGTGCTTTCTACAACAAAATTGAACCTAAAGTTAATGTAGATATATTTGGAATGACTTACAAAGAATTTAAAAGAACTGCAGGGAAAGAAATTGATTGTTTCTTGTATCTTGTAATTACTATCATGTACACGCAAGCACTATAATTAGGATATTGCCTGTTGTGTTATGTTTTGAATAAATAAATAATGAATATTGAAACTGTGGAAAGTCATGCATTTCAATCATCCGACTACAGGTAAGCGCATAAGTAAGAGTAATGACAATGAGACGGCATAGTTACTGCGTCACCGACCACCATCGAGTTGCTTTACTAAATTATCTTAACGAGCAATTATTCACTTATGAAGACAGACGTACAGTGAGACGACCCCTCCCCCCCTTCAAGAAAAAGGCGAAATTAATACCGTGTGAATACTGAAGAAATATTGGTTGGACCTTGGTCAGAGGCTTATAGGTGTGCTATATCCTTCACATCCACATAGTATACGAGATATAGCATGTTTCACCTTAACGAAAGCGCTAAAAAAACAGGTTAAACGGGTTGCTTATATCACAAAAGATTTCTTCATAAGTTTGGCTATCATGAGGTAAATTAAATGAATTAATGAGGTCTCCTCAGATACAAAACAAACAGTGTTTCTGCCAGAAGTCCATTCGGGGGTCTCGTGGAGGACTCACGAAAACTATAAATAATGCGCTAAACTTACAAAACAACAATAGGCCCTAATCTCCCTTAACAATATGTTGTAAGGTAGGGAGACGAATATGGCCCACTTTAACTTTGTTGATATTTTCACTAAGAAAAACTATTTATTCGTGCGAATCGACTGAACCATCAAGTTAGGAAATTATTTGGACAAATGAAAAAAAAAAAATCTGCTTCCTACAAATGACGTATAAAAATGTAATAAATCGAAAACTAAAATGTTGACAGGGGGCCACCAATACGGCCCGCTATAGAAAATAAGAACGTATGGCAAAGTGATGTGTAATCTTTTTGTATTATTCATAGATGCTACATACTGAGAGATATACATTACAAGCATACAAAGTTATATTACATTGCAAAACCAAGAAAATTGTATTAATACAAAGTGCCAAAATTTGTAAAAAAAACAAGTGAATATACAAGAAGAAAAAAAGCAGGAGTACATAAGAAGTGAAGCACAAACGAAGAAGTTTAGAACTTTACGTCTCACATGAGGGACAAAGAAATAATCCGTCATCTTTAGCGATGATTCCAACACATTCTTCATCAACGTATTTGCGCTACGAAACGCAAAGATGCATGTCTGCAACCTTGTCTTCCTGACAAAGGTAACAAAACGAAGATTCACAAGACTTGGAGCAACTCAGTGTCGGTTCTCCAGGACTATTACAAACAGTTCCTGAAATTCTGGTTGTTTTAAACGTGATGACACTTGCTTTGTTTGCCTTGTCTTAAAACAGTCATAACTAGTTTTAATCTTCTTATTCTTATTGATAGCTTCCTTATTACCTGGCATTGTGTTCGTTTTAATTACTGAACATTATGATGGTGAGTGTCCAGTACAAACATTTCAAGTACTCAAATCTTTCATTTTAAATAATTATGACTGAATTTCGTCCTACATGACGGTGGGCCATATTGCGCACTATTGACCTCTTTACTTTTTCTGGCCCCTGTTCGTTATACAATGCAATACATTGCGTTACACACATTTTATGTTTACGTGTGCTTACATAGTTACACTATCCATGTATTATACTGATTAGGTTTTCAACTATACCAGGTGTGTAAATATGAAACCGGAATTTGTGTATAGACGGCGTTAGCTGTCACTGTGGTTACCGTAAAACTGCGTCCTTGGCGCCACTTGCTTGTTTTGACTGCTGATAACGATTTGCAACTCACAACCAGACAAGTTTCATATCATAGTGTAGTGTTTAATAGCGTTGAACATGGCGCAATTTGTATCTACAAACTACGACGTGCGGACAGTATTGATTTTTTCTTACAATTTGAAGAAAACTGTTGCAGAATCGCATCGCATGCTTGTCGAAGCTTACGGTGATCATGCTCTTGGTAAGTCACAGTGCTAGGCGTGGTTTACAAAATTTAAAAGTGGCGATTTTGACGTCAGAAACGAAGAACGTAGAAAACCACCGAAAAAGTTTGCAGACAGCGAATTGCAAGCTTTGTTGGTTGAGGATGACGCTCAAACGCAACAACAACTCGCGGATCAATTAAATGTGACACGAGAAGCAGTTTCCATACGTTTAAAAGCCATGTGCAAGATTCAGAAGGTGGGAAAATGGGTTCCACATGCATTGACTGAACGACAGCAGGAAAACCGAAAAACCACTTGCGAAATTCTGATCGCCAGGTACAAAAGGAAATAATTTCTCCATCGAATTGTGACTGGTGACGAAAAGTGGATCTATTTCGAGAATCCCAAGCGTAAAAGATCATGGGTAACTCCAGGAGAACCGGCGACATCGACTGCAAGACCAAATCGCTATGGACGGGAGACAATGCTTTGTGTTTGGTGTGGTCAGAAGGGAGTGATCTATTATGAACTGCTGAAACCTGGCGAAACCGTTAATACCCAACGTTACCGACAACAAATGATCGATTTGCATCAAACTTTGCGTGAAAAAAGACCAGAATATGACCAAAGACATCATAAAGTGATTATGCTTCACGATAATGTACCCTCCCACACAGCAAAACCGGTCAAGGAAACGAATGCGACGACTGAGTGGGAAATCCTTTCGCATGCGGCTTACTCACCAGACTTGACGCCTTCCGATTTGCACTTATTTACATCAATGGGACACGCACTTGCTGACCAGCGCTTCACATCTTACGAAAATGGCTTGACGACTGGTCTGCAGTACAAGAGGCACAGTTTTTCTGGTCTGGCATCCACACATTGCCGGAACGATGGCAGAAATATATCGGTAGCGATGGCCAATAACTTCGAATAAAATAGTTCTTAGCATTGTCGTCCAATCACTGTGTCTTTTCTGTACATATATTCCGGTTTCATATTTACGCACCTGGTAAATACTGAAACGAAACGTTACTTACTTTGCTAAAATAACAGCAAAATATTTTCTTGCTCAATATACTATTTCAACTGGAGCTGCTGCCGCCACTCGATCGCTTGCTCACACCACTCGCAAACAAATCAGTCGTGCAAAAATGTTTTCTCTTGTCATGAGGATATAATTTTACGGTGACATCTAGTAACACTAACGGAAAGCTGCAGAGATCTGGGGGGTGGGCCATATTGGGGACCCGGGCCATAATCGGTAAACTTACCTTACTTCCTTAGTTACTCTCAAAAGTAACATGAACAATAACGATATTATATACGTATTTCAGTATACGTATGAGTAATATAAGTGAAAGAAATAGTGAAAATAAATGCAGTTGATGATATCAAGACTAGTTTGCTTGTTTTTGAAGCAAATGTAATTTCTAAACATTGCATAAAAATAATTATCAACGCTATTAGTAAAACGCAAGAATCGTTATTCAAAGCATGCCAAAACAAACGTAGCCAAAATTGTGGAATTAGTAAACTGTATTGATATGTGAAAAACACAGAGACTATCAATTATCTTTCCAGGCGTCCATTTCCAAACGGGTCCTTGTTCATGTACCATAAATCTAAGGAAATTGACACAAACACTTGTTATACACTTCTAAATTTTAAACTCTAAAAAAAATTTGCAGGTATCTTAAAAACAGTTGGAGAAGATAGTAGTTTACCATTTTTTTTTTATTTTTGCTAAATAATATTGGAAACGATAAAATTATATAAAAGTTTTACTGTTAATTATGTTTCTGTCCTTTATTTTCTCACGAAATTTAAATGTATTTGAACACTTTTGGAATAACAAAATCTTACTAATGTGTTCGAAACTGATAAAATGAACTCAACAATGCCAATATCTCAATTTTAATTTTTTTGTAGAAGAACCCGTTTCAGAAATGGAAATGGACATCTGACTTGTACCTGCTGTAGTAATATTTCAAAGTACGCTGTGCGCGTACGTCTACGAAAATATATCATTTATACTTTTGTAATAATATGTCAGAAACTTTACGCATTACTAAATCGTAGAAAAATTTTCAACTTGTTCTCAAGAGCTCAGGGCTAATCAGGAGTGCAATCATCACTTCTGAAAGAAGATACTTCTGATAGCCTTTGAAGATGAGAATTCATACAAGAAATATAATCTTTTGCACCTCAGAAGCCAGAGCGTATAGGTCCCATTTCCACCCAATTCCTCTAATGAATCTAATACATAACTTTGGAACAACATCCCCCACTGCACCCCATTTCAGTACATCGTAATTCTTACTGTTAACCACACTGAGAGAAATCGAGGGTCCTGAAATTACATTCCAGTCATGGTTTTTCGAAAGAAAAACAAAAATCTGTGTAAAGTTGTTAAGAGTAATTTTGTAAGAACTGCACTACGCATTTTGGTATTATTCCATTCTAAACTTCGGTTTTTCCAAAAAGTCTTTATAATGACAAAATAACAGGCACTACGGGAAACTTGTACACGTACCCTGCCGAAAAGACATTCTCAGCAGAAGTCTAGACTGAGAAATGTAAGACACTTTTTATCAGGCAAAAACTATGTATAAACTAAATGAAAGACAGAATGTACGAGAAGCATGATGAGAAGTCAGAAAGAACAGTAAGGGACACCATGTCGAACGACGTGAAAAAGTTACTCGAAGACTGGAATTTATCAACTTTTATTCAACAGTTTGTTGGTAAGTAAACGTTATTAATCTGGTTTCTAATTGAAGATTTTATTGTGTTTCGTTGACCATGCAAACTATATATTCCGGACTGCGTAGCAAAATAACATAAAAACTAAGATAAGCACGGTAGTATGCAGACTTGGTGCATGATAAATATAAAACGGCTGAAGATTGCACTAAACAATCACGTTGGTCGATGATTGGTATATCTGGTCGTCCTTGTTTTCCCCATATATACACAAATTAAGGTACATTATTAATGCCTATGTGATTAAAACTATTGAAAGTACAGAAAGGGAATAATATCCTGACAGTCATGTAAAGATATCCTGATGCATGCAAAGTTTACATGCAAAGAATGGAAAAATGTACGGCCGGGAATGTAATAGTAACAGGACTAAGATGATCATCATGTAAAGTTATCCAGACTGGACTGTATATATCTCCAGCCTTGACTGTAAGTGTTACATGGCAAGCATGTAAAAAAAATCCTGCCAAGCATGTAACGATATCCTGACATGAATGGAACTTTCTGCGTGACTATTAGAGTATTATCACCAGTTATACCTATATGATTAAAACTTCAGTCTTAAAAAACAATTACTTTTTCTTGTTTATAAGGTAATTGTTTTTAAGAATGTAATTTTAATCATTTAGGCATAACTGGTGTACTGTAAATTGCTTGGCTTACTATAAATTTGCTTGATTTGAACTGAATAACAAGGAAGACTTAAGGATAGTTACTAATTACTAGCTTTAAGATAATGAAACAAA
>JAGDQP010008045.1:35652-64645 GCA_022664845.1 Lepisma saccharinum | reverse complement strand
TACTACTACTACTACTACTACTACTACTACTACTACTACTACTACTAATAATAATAATAATAATAATAATAATAATAAATAATAATAATGATAATAATAATAACTAGCTTATACCCTTTTATTTGATTTAAAAAAATGATTTTAAAACAATGACTTTTCTCAGTTTATAAAATAGTAACTTTGTCTTTCCTTTTTTATTAATTATTATTATTCTTTACAAAAGAGACAATAAATCGGACTGTAATAATTACCGCGGAATCTCGTTACTTCCAATCTGTTACAAGGTATTAAGTAATATTCTGTTAACGCGCCTAAGTGTATATGTAGATGAAATAATTGGAGATCACCAATATGGATTTAGAAGAAATAGATCCACGTTGGGCCAGATTTTCGCCTTGAGAGACAAATTTTGGAGAAGAAATGGGAATACAATGGGATGGTTAACCAGTTATTCATTGTTTTTAAAAAAGCATATGAATCTATCACAAGGGAGAAGCTATATAGTATTCCTGATAAGATTTGGAATTCCGAAAAAAAAATGGTTCAACTAGTGAAGATGTGTCTCAGCGACCCCATAAGCAGAGTACGGATAGGTAATAATAGTGTATGTCAGATAGTTTCAAGATTCACAACGGATTGAAACAAGGCGATGCCTTGTCACCACTACTGTTTAACTTTGCGTTAGAATATGCGATTTTAAAAATTAAAGGGGACAAAAAGGGACTATCATTGAATGGTTGGAATCAACTGTTCGTATACGCGGATGATGTAGATTTAATAGGGGACGATATAGATACACTACAAAGCAAGATCGATGTCTTAGTAGAAGCGTGCGATCAGGTAGGTCTACAGGTAAACAGACATAAAACAAAATACATGATAACAAGCCGAAACAGAAAGTAAACAAATTTAAATACTTGGAAGCACACGTAACAAGCAAAAGTGAGGTCACAGAAGAAATAAAAAGTCGCGTAGTATCGGGCAATGCATGTTTCTATTCAGTCCAAAAACTTCTAACATCCTGATTAATATCAAGGAAATTGAAACTTAAAATATACAGAACGGTTATTCTTCCGGTAATACTAAACGGTTGGGAAAGATGGAGAACGACCCTAGCAATTGAACATAAATTACGTGTTTGAAAATAAGGTTTTGAGAAAGATATACGGGACGAGATGACTGGAGAATGGAGAAGACTTCATAATGAAGAATTCCACGGACTGTACCATTCACCAGATGTAAAAATAATGAAATCGCGACGACTACGGTGGGTAGGCCATGTAGCTCGGATGGGGGAAAAACGAAGATTATATTCTATCTTAGTTGGAAGGCCGGATGGAAGCAGACCATTGGGAAAACCGAGACGCCGTTGGGAGAACAATATTAGAAGAGATCTTCGAGAAATAGTTATTCGTGATGAAAACTGGCTTGATGTTGCCCAGGATATAATCCAATGGCGAACGTTTGTTACTGCAGCGATGAACTTGTGAGTTCCATAAGCCATAGAGTTAGTTAGTTAATTATTTTTTCTTTAAATAGGACAGCCCCTTTGCAACTATTTTCAAAGTTGTTTCTTTTATGTTTATTGTATGAAAGTAAGCGAAGTTGCTATTTTTGTCACGAGATAGCAGCATATAGGCCAATACAAAAAAAAACATCGAAGTCCCCTATCATTAGTTTCGAGAATTCGTTGAACACCACAATTTAAAAAAAAAAAACTGTATGCAGAGAAAATTAAAAACTTTTATATATAAATTTGCAACACTGAGAAAAGCTACAAAATATCTCAACCATGCCGGTACTCTTCATATTTCCAGTTTTAAGTGATTATTTCGGGAAAATGCCTTTTACCAACGAAAGCTTGCCACTTAACATTTAAAGCATTACCTTAGAGGTTAGCGCTCGCTTTCTGTTGCGCGTGGTCATGGGTTCAAATCCCGTCGGGGTCCATTGAACGCAGTTGTTCGAAGCCCACTTTACCAATAACTGTAGGTCCTCTCCTTAGTAGCTCATCAGTTCGTTTAGCACGTTAATAACAATTCACTCACTTGAAGCATTACGTCACAAAGTCTCAAGCTACGAAAAAGTCAAGTTTGCAGAGGAATATGTTAAGTCAGAGGGACTCAGTCATAAGCCGCAAAGAGTAAAGTTTACAAGAGAACCTTCTCAAAGCACGTACTCAAATTACTGATAGATATCCGTTAAAACAACTTCATCCGGTGGTGACATTATGCGACAATGTAAAACGAAAGTTGAAGAACAAAAAATTTGCATTGCAACTGTTTTGCATGTTCATTTCTCTGTCTATTTCCTCCTCACATGCAAATCTGTAAGCCACTTTTCATGCCACCCTTTACTAAAAAAAAAAAAAAAAAAAAAATCAAACTCAAACAAAGTATGAGTTGCAGATGAATACAAAGTATTTTTCAAATTCTAGCATTTCAGTTTCTTAAAAATGTTATCGTAAAATCAGAAAATAGAACTACATTTTTTTTTGTTTTAGTGTCGCAAATTTGAATACTCTTTTGCATTTCGTGAAAAAATACAGCCGAATATTAAATCCTGTATACTGTATAGTGCTCCCATATAAACGCCAAAAGCTGTTTCTCAAGTATTGTATTCAAGTCTCGATTAAAAAATAAATAAATATATAAAATTATACATTTTCTGGAACTGTAACGTTATACAGCTCCTGTAAATGTATCCCTTGTGCGATGCGTATGCGCTGTGAACGGCGCATGGGGTATCTAGAGGTAGAGTTCCATAAAGTCTTGGTCTACGGTACGAAGTGAGGTGGGAAAATCAGTTCTACGTTCGACCGCCTTTATCTCTCAAAGTGCTCACGAGTACCAACGACACTCTGGTACTTAATTTGATAGGAGGGGGCGGCAGGCATGGAAGCACTGAAGAAAAGTCTCCAGCGTCCTGGCAGGGATTTGTCTGACCCACAGTGACTCCCATATACTCTTGTACTTCTCTAAATACAACATTCTCATATCCACAAAAATAAACTACAAACCGCAGTAGATATATTTTAGCAACTGTACTCCAACTACTTTTATAGTCTTTTTTATTTAAAAAAAAAAATACTGTTTGTTATTATTTCAGCCGGCATTTATTACGTTCGGAGAAAGTTTGCCTCCCCTCCCCTCGTAGCCACAAACTCAATATTTGGAAACGGGAAAACACCTTCTAAAGGGTGTCCTTAGCTCGCCAGTGTTCGTCTTCATTTCTCTGGTTACGTTCAAACATCTGTTTCGGTGACAACGGAAGTTCATTTCGAAGAAGAAGAAGAAGAAGAAGGAGAACTGTTTGGGGGATAGACGTACCAGATGAGGACGGAAGATATGACACACTGAATATGACAGAAATTTAGTAGTGTACAGGAAACGGTGTCAGAATGCTATTCAATTATTCCCTCTCATCCCTTTTTGCTTTGAATGGAAATGATATATCGATTATTAATTGGTAGGCCTACAACGTCGTAAAAGTAAAAAAAAAAAAAAAATCTTCACAAAAAATATCTTCTAGAATTCAGTGGCTCTCAACCGGTGTGCCGCGAGGGACTTATCACGGGTGTCGCGAATCGAAAGGGATTAGTCAATAGTCACGTCACCAAACTGTCAAGACTTCTGGTATGGACAGCTTTTACGAGCATGGAAAGTGGCGGTGATTTTGGCTACTGGATCACTACCTAGCGGAGGATTCTTTTAACTATTCCACTTTTTGGAGGCCACTACTTCCAAAGCTTTACTGTTTGGTGCGCCTCGAAACCAAAAAGGTTGCGAAACACTGTTCTAGATCATAATATGCTGTTGTACTTTACTTCCATCCAACGGAGAAGCATCCTACAATTCCATAAACCAAATATCAGGCAGGAATAATATGCAGATAAGAAATCCTGGACAATACCTTCCGAAAAACTATCTGCTTGTTGAGAAATATTCTCTCTCAAACTGAAGCCATGTTGAAGTCATACATACCAATTTAGCCTATTAATGATGAGCCTGAAAATGAAAAAGAAGGAATATTTTCTTTCGTACAACACAACAATGGTCGCTTGTAACCAAGGAGTCTCGAGTTCGATATCCGATGAACAAACTCTGAATACAGCTCAGAAACTGCTTTTACACTTGAGACAACGTAACAACAAAGGAAAGGACCCTGGGAAAGAATCGGCCCTGGGCTTAGTGAAAGCCTGGTGCGACCGAGGGAAGACTTCAGTCAGGATGGACAGTCGACGACCTCCCGGCGTTTAAAATTATGGTTACCATCCTTTGGCCCGCCATCCGATGGGAAGCAACTGAAGATTCGAAAACCACCATTGGTTCACCTTGTTCAGATACCTTCGGGTGCATGCAGAACTCTCATCATCATCTCTAATTAGGAGAGGAACTGTTCAGTGACCCGTGTTGCAACTAGAACTAACAACAATACGTAACTCTGTCTGTCTCTCGTAATATCTGAAAAAAGGAAACAAGTGCAACTGGTGTGGAAGGGAAAAAGGAAGTAAATGACAGAATGTTAACACGAACAAATATAACTAAATCAAAAGGCAAAGACTTTCCTTGCTTTTCTCTTTTTCCTTCTGTTCTATAGAAGAGGTGGGGGATGGTTTAGAAGTGAAAAAGCAAGAGGATTCGCCAAGATGAGCAGCTCTATCTCCTTTGATGATGTTACAATTTCCACTCAATTGTTCTCTCTCTCTCTCTCTCTCTCTCTCTCTCTCTCTCTCTCTCTCTCCCCATCCGATGTACCTTTCTCTCCCCTACCCCCTTTCCTTTTCTTTCGGAATTGTTGTAGTATGAACTGACTGCTTCATTTAATGACAAGCGCCAACACAGGAGGAACGAAACGCGAACGACCTGATAGTCTTGCTACAAAAGATTACGGAAAAAGTAGAAAAAAAAAACACCAAGGAAGGTATAAAGAGAGAGAGAGACAGACAGACAGAAAAAGCGCGAGAAACAACAATCTGATTCGCAGCCTCCGATGATGATGATGATGATCGCTGAGGCGTTATCCGTAATCTTTTCTTCTTTCCGACCCACTGCTTTCATTTTTAGAAGAAGAAAAACAAAAAAACAAGTTGAAAAATAAAATGGAAAACAGAACACCAGAAACGAGGAAAACCAATCTATGCTTGAATTCTCTCGCCTTATTTAGAGGAGTGGCATTTTTTTGTTACAAATACTTTTTAAAAAAATAAAAAACTTGTGCTCAAATTTTCACGCTCCAGGTCACTTAGCATAATTCCTTTATATATATATATATACGACTCCAAATTTCATTGCATTTCTTCCTGGCGCTCAAAAATCTTTGTTAACGCAAAACATAGGAATATCTTTTCTCCGTATGCTCTTGAAGAAGTACTTATACTTACAGGCCTATATGGGGAGGGTATTGGGATTAGTAGGTTTGCTTGATTTGATCTTGTCAGATCCCCGTCTCTCATATATAGATCCATTGAAGGAAGTGGTTCGGAGTCCACTTTGCAAAAACCCTGTAGGTACCGTCCTTAGAAGCTCACTAGCTCGTTTAGGACGTTAATAACACTTCATTCAATTCATACATAGATATACATTTAAACGATCTAAAAGATACTGACCGCTCCATATGATTATATTTCATTGTATTAGAATTGATCGCTACATGGCTAACGTAACTCGAATTTAGGGGTCCCTCTACAAGGAACCTTCCAGGACCTTTGTTTTAGGGACCTTCTAGCAGCTTCTTCCACTTGTCATTTCAATGCTTTCTTGCCGCATATAAAAACTACACACTGCACAATACAGAGTTCTCAACAGACTGTGAAGAATGGTGTTGTGATTTCTGAAACAGATTCTCTCCAAACTGCGTGAAAAATCCCATCCAGGTTTAAAAATTCACTCCTTCTTACCAACTATGAGAGAGTTTTAAAATCGAAATTCGAGACGACATTCTTTTGTCATGATTGCTGAGTTTGTCTACTCATGTTTCATATGTAGCCTGTATAGAGCTTCGTGGATACTTACCCCCACCCGCAACGAGGGGTCTCGCGGAATTGTAATTACGCTCCTGCTAATATTGCATTACGTTAGAAAGGCAAAACGCTAGTCAGTACGTCCAATAGTACAAGAAATTGATCTTCGAAGGGCATTAGGTACTTTAACAGTACAGAAAACTCTTGTCTTCGATATTAGAAAATGGCGTATAAGCCAACTTACATAATATGCCAGCAAAGAGAACCTTATCGCTTAAAATTGAACAAATAAAGGTTTTCGTTTAACAAAAAGCGTAACAGTTACTTCATGGTTCATTACATTCCTCACATGAGAACAAAGATTTGTTAAACAATCATGTTAATCATCGTGTCATTCCATGTCAGTTCAACCAAGCCATGACACCCATGCAT
The DNA here is from genome assembly GCA_022664845.1 of Lepisma saccharinum. NCBI lineage: Eukaryota > Metazoa > Arthropoda > Insecta > Zygentoma > Lepismatidae > Lepisma > Lepisma saccharinum. The sequence goes on along the minus strand of JAGDQP010008045.1, from coordinate 58,251 downwards.
CATCTCAGATTTTAATGAAACTTGGTATATTTACTCCTCTTATATTATATGTACATTAGCTGCACTGAATCCCGTTTGCACTGTTCTTTAACGTCTTGTGAATACGAAAATTTACATTTCGAACACATATCCACACATCATCATGATTGTGATCACTACAACACTTTACCTTTGTGATAATGAAATACAAGAAAGTATTCCGAGTTCAGTCAGCACTCCAATACAAACTTTTTTTATTTATTTTTATTTTTTCTGTTGATTTCGTAACCGACTAGAACGAATTAGCTCTTCCAACTAGATAGATTATAGATTTTGAATTTTGATCTCATTACTTTCAATCTTTATTAATAAATTATAAACTACGTATTTCTCATATCAAATTCCGTGCAAAATTACTAGACCACAAATATTTACAAAAAAATAATAATGTAAATTTTCAAAGAGACTTTCTATTAACAGAAGCACAGAGCTAATCAGGAAATCACAACGGAATATTTTATTTAAAAAAAGAAAAGAAAAAACCTACACTATTATTACATTGTCTGTTGTGTCCTGGTGGTTGGTGAGCCGCATGGCCAAGTGACACTGGGAGGCTTGAGCGGCAATTCAGATCCTGCTCGGGCCGTGGTGGCCTTGATAGAACGCTCACCTCTTGTGCGTGGGGTTCTTGGGTCGAACCCGGTTCGAACCGTATGAATGTAGTGGTCGAACACCGTATGCGTGTGTTTTCTCTGGGTTCTCTCGTTTCCTCCCACTTACTTAATTCCACAAATTCTCCCATCACCATCCCCAGCCTGAGCCAAAGTTGCCTAAAGGCCTTAAAAGAAATTTTAAAGAAAATCAACCCTGCTCACGCAGATCTGTGAGACTATCTTAAATGGGGTTCTCCCTCATTTTCATCAGTCTTACCTGTGAATGGCGGAATGTCAGGACGTACATATATCTTGGGCTCCGAACCAAGCCGCGGCTTGAATCCAGTTTACATACCATGAAGTGAGGTTACCCCCCCCCCCCCCCCACACACACACACAAGAGACCACTCAAGCCTCCCGATTTCACAGTAGTGACACATCATCATCGACTGAGCTCTGTACACAGCTTTACACTTAGATGCATTCACACTTTATTTCTAAAATCCGAGAAAAAACAAAAACGAAAAAAGCTCGATAAAACCCGCCTGGCCCAGGTGAGCTTTTTTTTTTTTCAAACATATCCGGGGGTTTTCAAACCCTGATTGAAAGTAGATGGCATATTATGAAGGTTGCAGTGTTAATACACAGACCTCGAGGTAGCTTCGAAAGGGAACGGATTATTCGGTGCTGACAGGTCTCATAAGAATTATCACCAAATAACCTTTCCTTACCCTACAAACTACAAATTTTCCCAAGTTATTTCATCTCATGTTTTATCCATAGTTTCCAACACTGTAGTGTAAGCTTCATTATGCTCATTATGTAGTTCATCATCACTAGGGAATGTCAAATATCCAATAACACGACGCTGTACCACTTAAACATTTTAAAAGTTATACCAGGTTGGCAACACTGACAACCCGATGACATCGTGTTGTTTTGTTTTTTTCACTCCTGATAGTCATCAATCATGTTGTTAGAAACAAATTTACACAAACGAATTTTTCATTCAATGCATCAAAACTTCATTCTTTTGGGTTGATTTGACATGACTCCATCTTATTCATAGCATGGCAAAAAGTCACTCACAACGATTCTTTATATGAATTTAGTTCCAAACAGTTTATACTAATTTTTAATAAAGAATGCATATTTGTTTAGAAGGAAGTACAACCAACGCGAAGTAATCACACGTACCTTTGAGAAGTAAAGAATTACAAGCAGGTAAAATTAACTCTCGAGGTACAAAGTTTAATTATGAATGTATAAATAAGATAAACCAAATTATACAGTTATGTGAAAAAGAAAACGAAAACAGTCAACTAGCTAAACTGACATTTAAATTAGTAGTAGAAATTAGCAAAATAAAATTCGTGTCCCCGCCCTTTCCTTCAATCTTTCTCTAGTAATTCGACACGTTAGCAAATTCTCGTACGACACAGAGGTTGTCTGTAGAAAGCTTTTACGGCTTTCTAAACATCTTAGTTAACTAACGAATTCGCCAAACAAGCAAATAAGCAAATAAACATTGAAAGAAAGGAGAGAGAGACAGATACACAGACTTCCTATATGTCCACACAGGTAGAGTGAAATGATAGCAGCACGCTTCAAAAGCACAGGAGTTAATACTGACACCTGTTTCATACCTAGACTTTTCCTACATCAATAACACACACATAATTAAGTTGGATTCTTTTTTAACGTACACAGTACGAACTTTTTAGATGTTTGCCAACAAGTAAACGGTTTTAATGAACTTATTCATACTCCAAAAACATCTGTAGAAATTCATGTTCCAAAGGATTTTCATTAGTCCATAAAAATGTCTAGTTAAAACGCAAACTTACTGGTATTACTTTAAATCTTAACTTTCTGGTCGCCTCGTATATCTATACGTTTGTTGAAGAGTTGAAGCCCACAGTGAGAAGGGGGAAGTATTCTTAGAATATATAACTGGATATTGTTAAGTTATATAATGGAAAATGTTTCCACATTTTTGAAGTATTTACTCATATGTTCTAAAAACAATTCTCATGTGAAAACAAGTATTTTAAAAGATTAATTTCATGACTATCAAAGTATCATTACAAACTTATTTGATGCTTCTGTTTCTGTGAAGTTTTTAACGCAAACGTCTTGTTAGATGTTCCTGTTTCTGTGCAGTTTTTAATGCAAACTTGTTAGATGTTTCTATGCAGTTTTCAATACAAACTTGTTATATACTTCTATTTCTGTGCAATTTCTAACGCAAACTAGTTAGATGCTTCTGTTTCTGTGCAGGTTCTAACGCAAACTTGTTAGATGTTTCGGTTTCTGTGCAGATTCTAACGCAACTTGTTAGATACTTCTATTTCTGTGCAGCTTCTAACGAAAACTTGTTAGATGTTTCTGTTTCTGTATAATTTTCAATGCAAACTTGTTAGATACTTCTTCTGTGTAGTTTTTAACGCAAACTTGTTATATGTTTCTGTGAAGTTTTTAACGCAAACTTGTTAGATGTTTCTGTCCAGTTTTCAATGCAAACTAGTTAAATATTGCTGTTTATATGCAGTTCTTAACGCAAACTTTTGTTAGATGCTTCCGGCTCTGTGCATTTCCCAATATAAATTTGTATATATGGTGGCATATACACAAAAAATATTATACATTTAAAATAAGAAAAATGCTTATTGATCGTCACAGTCGAGTGTCAAGTTATGAAGTGGATGACGTCCAGCTCTGGTATCCCACATCAATGTTGGTTGCCATGTCTAAGAGCCCTAAAGTCCTCTCACTGTCGTATTTAAAATGATTGAGAATGGTCTTGCGGAAGGTGTAAAGGTGTCGAGAGTAAAGCTAACAAGGTAAACTTTAATTATACCTTAGAAACGCCATTCTCAATTTTAAGCCTAAACGGAAAATCCCACTAATCTGGCGGCTAAGGTCGCCGATTCAAGATTACCACTGACAGAGTTGTGAGTTTGAACTCTGCTAACGGCAAACTTTTTTATTGAGGTTTTTTCTGGTTTCACTCACGAAAATCAGGAGAATGGCTTTTCATTTCCTTCCCCCAAAGACTAAGCACAAGTTATTAATAAAGCCAGGTTCAATAAGGAAATAAACAAGAGTTATAATAATATATAAACATATAGAAATAAACATATATATTCACACTATACCATTTCTTTTACATATGCTTAAACCTCTCAAAGTTACCTCGCTCTCTTGTTCTTGTGTACGCTACTCTACAACACATTACTCTGTAAATGTCTGCTGTCTTATCTACGGAATTTCCTTAAGTTCCTTTGGTTAGTTCTACTCAAGAAACCACCCACCAATCATCAGCCTATAATACCCCCAGTAACATTCGTTTTCTTATCATAATGGCGGCCGAAAAAGAAAATGAAGGCAGGAGAGGGAAGAGAAAAGTGATTAGTGCTCTCTACATTCTATATATAGAATACAAATTGAACACATTATATACTGAGGGAACAACTGAAACGATGATAAGGATACTTTTGTTATTTTTAGAACAATATGAAGATGACGCGAAACACTGACTTTTTTTTTTAAGTGGCCAAAGAATAGTGCACGCTTTTGAAATGTATATTTGGAGAAAAGGTGAAAATAAACTACGTAAATATGGTGTCTAAGATACAGTAACCGGGTAGTCGTAGCTAAGTGGTAGAACCGTCCCGTTTGAATTTGGGACGTCCTGGTTCAGATCCCAGAGCCCGACGATCCTGATTGAGATTTATCTAGGGTTTTTATTCAGTCACATCAGGCAAATACCGGAAATCTATCTTGAATTTAAGCTCTGGCCAACTCCTTGCCCTATCCGGAGAAGAGCCATAGATGCCTAAAGGCCATTAATAAATTCAATTCAATTCAAAGAGTATTGTGTCACCTTCGAGAATCCACAAAAAATGGTCATCCACACACTATTTCTAGAATTTTTCAGTGGTATCAGTTTCAAATAATTAATCTAGAAATCGAGCTACTTTCCTTCATTATTTAAATGCCAATATTCACATCTTGATTTTTGATCCCTTATAGTCGGTTATTTTTGGTATAAGAGAATTTGACAGAATTATAATACATACACGAGAGTCGCCGTGGATCAGGCGGTAGCGCGTGCGGCCCAGGATCAAATCTCGGACAGGGCACTGGAAACTTTTCCTCATAGAGTTCCCATATCCCATTTTCTGTGAGATGCACTCAGCCTCCGATCTTTGGTATTCCTGGGCGGGAGGTAAAGGAGTTCGAAACCACCCCATCTCAGTTCGTGCCGTAAGTTGAGAATATGTGCAGCGCAACCTTCACATCCCCCATGCACCGTTCACGGCGCATGCGCATCGCTTTACCTTCGTTTATCTACCATAAATAAATAGACAAACATAAAACACTAATTCTATATTATTTATCCTTTGAAAATTTCCTCTTCATCTACCCACGAGCGATTTACAAAACGATACCTAGATTAAACAAGGAGTTGGGACAGGAGAACAATTTGGGACAGGAACTGGAAGCAAACATAGTAAAAAGCGAGGGGAAGAAGTAGTAATTACTAAAGTTTCTAGACGAGAATCTTCATCGTGGCCAAGTGATAGGGAAGAGCATGAATAGGGGGTGAACATGAAGACAAGGGGAGAAAATAAACTACGATATACCAAAGAAAAAAAGATCGAGAAAAGAAAATAGTAGTAGAAGTCGATTTTATTTACCGAGTTCCCGATTTAAAAAAAAAAGTCTAAAGAAAGAAAGTATGATCTCTTAAGAACCTTTTCTCAAATTTATTTTTGTGAATATTTTGGAAATACAAATCACTAGAAGAAGAATGATGAAGTGGAGAAGAAGCAGGAATTAATATTGTTGACATAGAAATACGCTATAAGGCTTACAGTAATCAAGAGTTAGGCTGTTTGTCAATAAAGATACATATGTGTGTGTACTTTAGCTATAAGGAATCAAGTTTGTAAACTTTCTCCTTCCTTCTTGAGAAGTTACGAGAAGGGAACTGTAATTCAGGATTGATGCAGAAAGAGTGTGTGTGTGTGTGTGATTGAGTGGGAGCATGTATAAGGAACGGAAAATTGGTTGTAACTGGCTTTTTTTTTTTTTTTTCACAAAGATAAGCAAAACTAATACCAAACTCTTGGAAATTAGGATCCAGGCGTTTCTAATGAGATGTTGTGAAGAACAGAGAAGCCAAGGAGGGATCAAGTTGAAAAAGAATGAAGGAGTTGGGATTATTGGCAGTTCTGCTCTTCTTTGAAAGAAACTGTTCCTCTGGTTATATAGCCAAAGGTGCTGATTGATTGAAAGTTTGGTGTTTGTTGTGGGATAGATTCATTTTCTCTACGTTTTGTACGAAAAAAAGGAATTCCTTGAATAGTAAATAACATTGCTTTAGTATTAGGATGCCATGTTTGCTTCTCCAAGAACTTTTGCACGGAAAAGAATAATTATTGTTTAACTGGAGATGTAAATATTAAGTATGAAAACATAAAAAATATTAATTAAGCATTCGTAATCAAAGATTGGTGGGAAATACAGCAGCATTTAACATATGAACCAATAGGCGTTACTGTATAAGTATAGGCCTATATATATCCCACAACCAAGTTTTGATAGTGACGCAGCAATAAAGATTCTACACGTGCTGCTATTTTCCACGACTCGTTAAAAATATGTCTACTCCAGAAGCCAAGAGATACAAGTCACATTAACCAATAAAAAAGTTTTGAATGATCTTTTATCTATAACCCGAAATACGAGGTACATCCAGAAAGTAAGTTCCGTTGTCAATTGTTATCACAGTGGCGGTGCGCTCGCGATTCTGCGCATGCGCGACAAGTTTGGGGACTCTTTGGTAAGGCACTGACGATGTTTGGGACAGGAGAGCAGCGCAGACTCGTCCATAAAAAAAGGTTCGAAGAAATCGTTTATATATAACTCGAAATATAAGTCACACAAAATTGTCATATTTTGTACATGGACACATTAAGGTCCAACGTTTCTTTGTACAAAATATGACAGTGTTGTGTCATATATATTTCGAGTTATATATATAAACGATTAATTCGAATTTTTTTTTCACTCGTCAATGTCACTTATATCCCTTAGTTTCTGGACTCTTCATATAGCATAGAGCAACCCAGACTGATATGGCTTCTATATCATACGGAAGAGTTAACTATGATACTTAAATTCCGACATTGAACATTCAGAACTCTGTAGCTACTATTAACAATTGATATATCGAAATTAAATTTAACTTTTCTTTCACGTTGACGTCAAAACATTGTTTATTATCATAATATCGATTGACCTTTGTGTTTTTTAGAAGACCGATTCCTCTATTAGAAATAGGACACAGAACATATGTTAGTAATAAAGTTAATTTTACGTATATTAACACACAACTGAACGAGTGTAGCAAGAACCTAGCACAGAATTTTTTAAAAATATAAATACTGCAACAGAAAGTAATAATTTTGATAACAATTTATTCTGAAATTGACAGTAAATTGTTCCTAAGTATGAACCCATCAGAAATATGCAGTATACGAATGGACGCACAACTCGCTTGATCTCAATCCGAAAGCAAATACACAAGCAACGTAATTGAACATGAACATGAGGACAGACACCGCTTCGAGTTCTGTTTGAAAATCAAAGTTGAAAACTGTGTTGCAAACCTAGTGTCCAAACCAGGCACTTCTGCAAAATTACAAATATTAAAATGGAAGGGACTTGAGCTCAAATTTTTCATATCGGAATTTACTAACGGAATGCATTAAATTCAAATCTAGCTTCTAATCTTACTGTATTTTTAGTGCAAGACAAAATTATGGCCTTGAAAAAAAAAAAAAGAAAGGATCGGGCTCGTCGAGTCGAAAATAAGGAATACGATTCCTTTCACAGGGCTGAACGACTTTCTGTCGACAAGTGAAACAGAACTTCTAAATGAAGATTGTGCGAGAATGAAGGAGTATTTTGCTTTCTTTGAGCGCACAATTGAGGGCTTACCTTCCGGTTTCCAACGAGAAAAACAATTGGGAACTGGAGGTAATAAGGAAATAAGCGCCCGTAGCTCTGTTAGTAGAGCGTTAGCTTTAGATGCTGGAGATCCTGCCTGTGTTCGATACAAAAAAAAAAAAAATGTTAGAACAGGGCCCAAATAAAACTTCGTTTTCTCTCAACAAATGTTTGTTTAAACGAATTAAGTTGCGAGTACTAAAAAAAAAAAGGATACGGTATAATAACGCCGAGTAGGAATAAAAATGAGGTTCCAGTATTTTGTAGTCTGACACGCTACCTATACTGCTACGACGCCACGCACTTCCTCACTGATCTGTTTCGTTATAATTATATAAAAAGTCACGCTTGAAACTTTAATAGTTACACTAACATTACAGAATGAGATATTATTCCTTGTCAATTACAGAATTTAGAACATCATTTACCAATTCTGAACTAGTTTGTTGTGGTTAAAATCTTGCTTATTTCTGAGTAATTTATGTGCTTGGCACAAACGAATGAGTAATATAGAAATAAAAGAGTTCGGAACAAATTAAGTTTGTTTAACAAATAATCTTAGTAAACGAAGTAGATTCTGAGTTTTAGAACGTATTTATTACCCTGGTTATTGACGTAAAATACGAAGGAACTCTTTAATCCGATATTGATTATTGTTAATAAACGTACGCCTTATTGCACAGTAAGTATGTACTTCTTTGTAGTTATGGTGTTCGAAATATTCAGTTTATTTATTTATTTATTCGGAAAACAACAAGCAAATGCCTATTTAGTCTTCCATTTCATAAGGAAATACTAGAAATTATATCTAAAATTTCCTAAATAAGCATTCCACTCAACTTCAGCCAACAAACGTTGTGGTCTGGCAGGTAAGGCATCGAGCTGCCAACCAAGTGAACCATGTTTAAGTCTTGCTCGGTACCATTCAGAGCTGAAACCGGGTCACTTTCGCTGACCTGGTTCGAAAGTTGACCCGATTGACACGGTCTAAGAACTATACTGAACTTATTTTTGGAGTCGTATTTTTTGTGCAGGGGTAACACCTCCGATCCCAGTAACCCCTGAAAGAAACACCCCTGTCAAACGTAACGAAATAATTAAAAACTTTGTTTTGCCCTTCGGATTACAGGGTCTGAAACACAAACCGGTGACTCGGTCCAAAACTTGACCCGATTTGACCCATTTCAGCTCTGATACCATCGTCTTATTTTTCCTGATGCCAATCAAATTCGTTTAACCGAAATTTTGTTTAAACCAAATAAAACTTTGTTTGTGCCCTATTTGACTTTCTTTCGTCAACCACAAACAAAGATTTTTCTCAGTGTAGTTAAGTTATGTCCTCAGAACTTATTTTGATTTTCGAAACTATTTTAGGCCACAGACGAATTAGGAAGGGATCAGTCACATCATTATGGAACAGACTGCCAAGATTATGGAGATAAGCTATTTTCCAACGAGGACGTAAGGCTCCACTTCCCATTACAATATTTAAAGTAAGGCTATACCTGTACTGGCTCATCCCTTGACTTAGAGAATAAAGGACATACGATCTGGATTAAGCTTAGATTTTAAGGTTAATGTAAAGCAACGATCTTCAACAAAAGATGGCAGCACTATCTCCGTATATGTCTAATGTATTTTTATCATTGCACGAAATTTCAATGCTGCTCCTACAACTGCTAAAATCGTAATAATTGTTGTTGTGAATCTCAAAACCTATACCAATGAAACTCTTTCAACAATGAACAAAAAATAAAATTAAAAATCGGCATTGATCGAATGCTTGAATTGGTTATGAACTTTCTTCCCTGAAAGTTAGAACCACCGCCCTCTGCATCTAGCTGCCTGCCCGTTCTCTTCAAAAAGCATTGTTTGCCGCGTTATACACTTGTTTCCTAATTCCGACGCTACATGCAGCACAAAGCGTCCTTTTCTAGCCAGTTACTCTTGAGGATTGGTATAGGGAAAGCTGAATATTTCGAAGAGTTTTAGGAAAAGAATGGTGTACTATTGTTGTGTAGCATTCTGCAAAGCAAGTAAAGACAAGTCGGAATACAGTGGAGTATCATTTCACGAAATTTCGACAGAGAATGAACTACGTAAAAAATGGTTGCGTGTTATATCGAGAAAAGTAGAAATTTAAACTTTGACATTTGAGTTTGAAAGGAGTTACAGATTTGCAAAGTGGGAATGGCTAATGCTTGTGCGTGCTTTGGTAACTCGTATAAAGAATGGTTGTTAAAGGAAATATTCTTTATTACTATCAGAATTATGAAGAACGATTTTACTACTTTAATAGTAATTTATATGCTTGAGTAATAAGAGATAAGCTGTATAAGCACTTCACACACATATAGAAAGGAGGCAACGTTTTGCAAAAGGCTTGGGTGCTTAATAGAATGAAAAAAAGACAAGAGTGGAAATGCGGAGCAACAATGTTGCCAACTGAACACTGGATATATACAAAATAAGCTTTCTTACAAGGATATTTCAGGATCTACTTTACGTATTCACAGCTTTCTGTGGCACTCTGGTGATAATATAACGTTTACCAAAGCGCGCATGAGCTTTTGCAAATTGTGGTTCCCTTTAAATTTAAATATCAAAGTTCATTTTTTTTTTACCGTAGTTTCTCCTGACATAAATGTATAGGCCTAACTTGAAAAAAAAAAAATTTTTTTTTCTTACACCAGAGATAATGAACTTCAATATGCATAAAATACGAATTTTTGGATTTTAAAAAATCCATTTAAAAAATAAGGAAACATAGGCCGATATCAACCTACAACATACTTTGTTTGATATGTGCACAAAAAATCAACTTTGATATTGAATCCCTTCTGGTGAAAAAAAAAATGCCCTGAAAACTGGATTTATTTCTATTTCAACAATTCATGTGGATACCATTTTGACCAGTTCGATTACATTTTAGATTTTTCATGCAGAGGATTAAAATTATTAAGCGGATTTTAAAGGGAAGAATGTTTTATTTGTTTGAATGTCCTATGATAAGCCAGTCCGCAGATACTACATTTTCCGTAAACGTCTGCTAACACAAATTTTAGCATGCGTGGCAATACAAAAATGACTGTCGTTAATTGATAGATTGGTAAAAGAAAATAATAAATAATAATACTTGTTTTGAACTATTCTTATACAAAGGATATAAATATTATTTATTATTTTGAAAGGGGTCGCGCAGCCAAGTTGAACGATTTCAGTGGGCTGACCTACAGGTATCGTGTACAAAGTGCCTGGAAATTACTTTATCTACTGTATTATCCCAATTTTCTTTTGGGGGGAACATGCACTATTTTTGACACCGCCAGTCCTCGTTAAAGTACAAAATGTCATTTTTAAAAAGAAAAAGCACATTTAGTGACATTTTCACTGAACTTGCAACACTGACCAAAGAAAAAAGAAGAAAATGATAAAATTTGTCTATGGCTAAGAAGGAACGAAGGCAGTAAGCAAGTTCATTCATTGCTGCACGTGATTCTGATCAATTTTTTATCTGTCTTAAGTAAGCGGGAATTTGAAACATAATTTATCTTTGCACAATATATCACGATGTTATCATTATTGCTCGTTCATAATTTAACAACAACAATTTCTTGCATAATCTTATGCTCCAATGTCATGTATAATGAATATAAGAAAGCATGTATATGGGGGTCTATCATTCATTATCGGGTCTATTTTTTTTTTCTTTTTTCGTTGTATGATCAGTAGTTAGTGAGGTCTGAAACATCATTAAAAATTGTTTTGCTAAATTGTATCCTTGATCAGTTTCTCCCTCTTTCTTTTCTCTATTCCACAAAAATAAACGAAACAACAACAAATCCGTGGCGTTTGACAATCATACTGTGGATTCTTAGACCGATTTTTCATGTACGCGTCTGCCGCAAATAGCTGAGTAGCCACTAGAAATAATGTTCGCATACATGAGAAGGCGACCTTACAGACTAATATCAGTAACCAGTGGAAGAAACTAAAGCAAAACGTTACAAAATGCGTGGCTCTCACGTTTAGAAAGTCTCGCGACTGAAAAAGGCACTGAGGCGCCATCATCCACGCGTGTGACGTGATCTATAAGGGATAATTTTCATGAAAGCTTGCGTTTCCTGCGATTTGGGTGAGTAGCCAATTCAAACATGTGTTTCATTGCAAGGTAATTGTAACACGTGTTTTAATTAGCTATTCACCCAAATCACAAGCAACGCAAGCTTTCATGAAAATGAGCCCTAAGTAAAGCTTCCAAATCGTTGTTTACTACCTCCTACCGTGGTTCAGTGCACAGAGCGTCCGTTTGCTGAATCGGAGAGAAGGGTTCGAATTCCGGTGAAGTTCAACTTGTTTTTATATTCTTACGCATTTTGAAATTCTATGAAGTTCGCTGTCATTACTTAGGTTAGGTTAGAAAAATAAGTTATTTCATTATGCGCGATCCACTCGCGGTATATAATTCACCGAAACGCTAACGGGTGGACTCATTATCTCATCACATATTCCAGGCGCGAGACATTCGTCTCACTTTGATCCCTATTAGGTAGATTTCGAAGAAAATATACCTATTGAGATCGGTACGATATGAAAGTGTATATATATATATATATATTAACACGCTAGCGGCCATAATTTTGAAGATATTTGAACCAAATTTTTATATGTTGTTTCTAGGCTTAATAGCTCGGTTAAGTTCGTTAATGAGCAAAATCGGTCGCCATCTTGGATCCAAAATGGCCGCCGAACCCATTGTTGTATAGAATACACAGCCTAAACCGCTGGGGCTATTGAAATCAAATTTGACATAAAGGTACAACATCACTTTTTAATTATGAAAATGTTACCTAATGAGTTCAAAGACTCCATCTTGGATCCAAAATGGCGGACCTAAAAATCAATTTTCCACACCGTTTGAGCTAGAGATACGAAATTTGGCATAAAGGTGCATTATGACGAGTAGCTTAGGGAAATATCACAACATTTGGGAAAAGTCGCCATCTTGGATCCAAAATGACCGTTCAAAATCCCATTTTGCATACCGTTTGAGCTGGATAAATGAAATTTTCCTTGAAGGTGTATCATCACAAGTAGGTCACGACAAAATAAGAAAACTTTCAAAAAGTCGTCAACTTGGATCCAAAATGGCCGCCCCAAAAACCCAATTTCCAAATCATTGAAGGTAGAGAAACGAAATTTTCAATGAAGGTGTATGACCAAGAGTAGGTTACAATAAATGGGGCAAATCTTCCCTTTGGGGGCGCAGCCAACCGTGGGAGGGTGAAGATGTACTCCGTGGTGGTGTAGTGCTGCAGGGAGATTTTGGTTAAGATAAAGGAGGCGCATCCTCTCAAAAGCACTGAAGTTGGGGGGCGAGTCCCGGCTCCCAGCGAAACTTCGAAATCTACCTCAGCCTGTAGGCCTACCGAAAGGGATTTTTTTTACTAGATATTATATTACTTCGCAAGTAGCACACACAGGTTGAAGTGATCGACGATTCTAACTGAGCGTTTCTCGGCGTGTTTCCTCAGTCACACAAGCAAATGCTCTAACTTAGGCCCTGGTTAGCTTCTTCCCGCATTCTTTCCCCTGCCCTATTCCGGTCTGTGCCATAGATGCCTAAAGGCCATACATAAAATTCAAATAAAATGTCAACTTTTCCTCGCCCAGTGACCTTGTACATCCGCACTAGCATTTGTATCATTGTGGCTCTTATATATTACGATATTAATTACGGTTTGTAGTTCGAATCTATAGTTAGTACATCGATATAATAGCACAAGCAAGACAACATATAATGCCTATCGAATGGATTTGATTTGATTCAGGCATTAAAATATAAAAGCATTCATTCCCTTGTCATTAAGCTTTTATGTTTCAGTCCTTTTTTTTTCTCAGATTGCGGTCGTTTGTAAAATTATAGAAGGGTTTTAATGAGGCTGGGGCGAAAGAGGGAGAGGGGAGATATGCTCTGATGAGCATTGAACTAACATTATCCAGCAACAGATGTATTACAGGAGAAAAGGGCATGAGATGACCGGGGGAAAGGGGAAATGAAGGCATATTGGACAAATGATGTAGAAAAAAATTAGCCCCCTTCAAAAAAAAACATTTTACCCTTAAAATCCGATTTCACCATTCTTTCACTTTTTTCTAAAAAAAAAAAGTTTTCTGTCAATCAATTTTAGTTCTCTGAACCCCCACCCTTTTACATTTTTCTTTCGTTACACCACTGAAAAAATATCCCCTCCCCCCACTTGAGCCTCAAAAACACTGCTGCCTAATCCAGTACTGATTTGTCTTTTTTTCTCTCTCTCTCTTAGCCATGAAGCAGTTTCAGACTAGGTCGTGTGACGATGGCACACATGTTATATTGCTAATAATAACAACCAACCAATGAGTTCAAAAAAGGGGTTAAAATGAGAAGGATAAGGGATGGAGGCTGTTTTTTTTAAAGTAGGGGTAGTAGTTAGTAAACGAGCCCAAAGGGGGGTGGATATATATGCGTGTGTGTGGACTGGAGGGCAGTTTGGAGGCAGAATAGTGAAGCACTATCGCTTCACACACACACATATATAGAATCAGAATCGTTCTCCTCCCCTCCCCGCAAATCCCTCACAAAAAAATACGAACTGGACGGTGAGAGAGACAAAATGTGGTCTATTGGGGGTGAAGGCTGAGATTGCCTTACAATACGGTACTAATTTCAATGTAACGAGTTCGAACATATGAGGGCTTGTGTAATGATACACATTAACCACAACTAATCACACAAAACTACATCCATTTCTACGTCCTCTAACCCTCTTCCCCCTCACAACCCCCTTGAACCCAAATATGAATATGTGTGTGTATATATATTTCTCCCCTACCATCTCTTGTTGTGTGCCCTCCCACAATTACTCCACTCCCTACCTCCTCCTCTTATATAACCATTATGACGAGGAACCTACCATCAAACAGAAATTAAAACAGTCAAACGCATTTTGAGCTTCTCTGGCGCTCACAGTTATTTTTTTTTATTCTATTTTCTTCTCAGCTACACCGTCACACGAAAGCTACCTACTGTATCGTATAACAAGTAATTATTTTCCTGCGCTAATGAGCATATGTGCATTGAAGCTTTTGCCAAGTATCCATAGCCTATGTTGTATTCAATATACCCTCCCTCCTCTCAGTCATGAAAATACACTATTCTCTGCTTCAACATCCTCACCCTTTTATCTTACAATTCCCGTAGAGAGAGACACTGTCGTCAACGCCCTTCTTTCCTCCAATACCACCTTGCAGCTCTTGCCAGCCGCCGCTGAAAAATCTCTCCATTATCGTTATAAAACTCTAAGCTTCTCTTTCCCCGTTTCATATCTAAAGTTCATATAAGTATCATACATGTATGTACGTCTAATGAAACAACTAAACATGAAGGAATACACACATATAAAATGCTAAAGAAGGAAAAACGGTACATCGACATTCAAATCAAAGGTATTATTGACGGTCAAATAAGCTCAAAGAAGATTAATACATTTCTTTTATTTATACTGACTGTATGTGTTTGCATTCGGCTCTTTCACTGTGGAATTCTCCTATTTTATGAAGAGATCTGTTCTTGATGGAAAACAAAGGAAGGTAAGCTGCCTGCTCTTGTCGCAAATATACCATCCGGTTTGTACACACATACATACTCTTCTAACACATACAAAGACACCCGCCCCCCTCCTCTTTCCATCCAGGGAACCGCATACATATACACCAGATTGAAAAGCTTTACTGGAACATAAAGGGACTGCTATCCTGACTACAGAACAGTCTGAATACGACAAAACAACAGCCGACTTACAAAAGACATCATCTCTCCGCGACAGAGAGACAAAATATCTACTTGCTAAGAACAGCAAGACAGAAAAAGATATATGCTACACAGAACACAAATACAGAGAAAGACAGATTGGTAGGGAAAGACATAGACAGACAAATTACCAACAGAAGAGAATGGGTTGCTTGATGGAATCTCTATATACACCGAGTCTCCAATGAGAGCATCACCAAATGTTTGTCGAAAATCCTATTGAAAGGCCGCTTAAATACTTCCCAGCTCTTCTGGGGGGAGAAGGATACCTTTCTCTCTCTCTCTTACCTTTATATTTATCATATTCTTTCTCTCCCTCTCTTTGCCCGCACCTGTCATACCAATTGCCCTCCCAATTTCCAACCTTCGGGTCTATACGTACAAAAAGTGATACGTGGTATTTGTATAATCGGCAGAGGTTTTTTTTATTCATTCAAGGAAAATGAATTAAATCCCCCACCCCACTAACTCATCTTCTAATCCTTCCTTAGAAGAATCAAATTTATGATTTCCCCTTTGAAAAAAATCATATCATCAGTGATATTTGAAACGTCTGTGTGAAGTTACTACAAATATTTTTCCCCCCCCTTGCTTGTACGAGAATACCAGTTCAAACTTACAATACGTCATTTTGAAAAGAATAAGTCAAAAGAAATTTGTTGTTGTTGTTTAATATACATGAAGGTTCAAGCAATATAATATGGTAAAATAATAATAATCATAAAAATATTTTTGAAAACATACTTTTCTTAAACAATTCGTACTAAAAAGTAAAAAAAAAAAAAACGTTTATGCACGATTAAAAAGAAAAGAATAGGGCGCGCTCTCATATCCAACCAGTTTATAAATTCTTGAACTGGCACGCCCCATGCTTTAGTTTTTAGTCAAGCATAAACAAAATTATTTTATACTTTTCAGTACGAAATGTTTAAGAAAAACATTGTTTTTTCGAGTTATTTCGGTATTCGCATACTTTTTCTCAAGCTAATGTTTAGTGACCCAAATCCTAAAGTATTCTGCAACCTGTCAAATTCAATATCGTTGCAGACTAGTATTTATTTTAGGATAAAGAAGTCCATATTAAAACATGCTTTTAAAATATATAAATAAACAGAAATTATATGAAAGTAGCAAGGGAATATTTTATTGTCATCCGACTTACGCCGCTGTGCAAAACTTCAACATTGTACGACGTCGTGAAATGAGTTAAATTAACGCTGTAAGATTTGAGGACACCACAAACCATTGTGAACTAAAGAAAACTCTGTAAAAATCGTATCTTTTAACATAAGTGTACACTTAGTTTCGCGAGAATTCATCCATTGAATTGAAACTGTGAAGTACTAACTTATTACTTTTGAGCACCAGAACACACTTAGGATTTTCTCTGTGCTGTAAATTAACAAGGAGGTACGTCATCAGTTGAACACAGGGATTGGGGATAAGACAAGTGACCGGGCTTCTTACGTAACACGTGCACTGTAAGCGGTTAGCGGTGGGCATACGCAAAAGTGCTGTTAGCATTCTATTCAACCCGTAAATTTTCTATTTGGTAGACCGTCCTTACAAATAAAATTCATTTTATCTTTATCTTATCCCAATCCCTGTGCTGTTAATTTGCAGGCTCGAGAGAGTCATACACACACACACACTTTTGTTTTTCCTTCCATACTGACCGTGCATGTAAGCTTCGTCATACTAGATCATTTATTAATTAACTAAATTACGACAAATTCTTTCGATATTTAGGGGCTTCTTTTGTTTACTGGAACAGACGGATAAAGAAAGCGGATACAAAGAATACTCGGATGAATAATTATTATTGGAATGCTATGTACATTTCAATTCATAAAAAAAATGACCGATTTGAAAAAAGAAAAACTATTCTAATAGTTGCTTGCATTACAAGTAGGTCTATGTGGAAACATTAATTCAGTTTACTTTGCCATAACCGTTAATTCAATCATCGTAACCATAATTCGATAACCGTTCTGCATCGCTCTCGGTTATATACAGTGATTCCGACAGAGGCCCCACCCCGCCCCTAACATAAAAATTTTTATGGTCACCGTGCAAAACTCCACTTACACTCACAATTTTGACTTTACACCCTCCAAACTGAAAATCTTGGTGGAATCATTGGTTCTATATTGTTGTACCACATTTTTTTTTTACGTATTTCAAAAATGTTCCCGTCAATTTTACTAGATCAGCCAGGAATTGTTGTAAAATTACAAATTACAGTCGCCAGATGTTTTGAAACGCCATTGTAATCTAAGATCATTAACATAATATTATATTAACTCGGATACAGAGAATTTGATAATACTGTCTTGGAAAATCATTACGTAGTCATGAGACATGACTACATGCAACCTTGAACTATGTAGTACTCATTATCTACTTATGTGATAATCCATACACTGAACAGACAGAAACATGTTCACCTGATTAAAAATAGCTAATAAAAAGGGATTTTTAAAGATGGGAGATGGATACACTATTTAAAATATTTCACACATCTCATTTTCTTAGTCTATGGTCTAAGGAAAATTATCAATGCTGCGAGGCGGCAGGGGGACAGCGGTGTCCAGGGGGCCCTACAGGCGACATAAATAATGAAAAAAATAAATAAAAACATGGGGGGCGCTCTCATATAGAGCTTACAGTCACTTTATAAATTCTTCAACTGGCACGCCCCATGATTTTCTTTTTAGTTATGCATTTATTTATTTATTTTTTTTTTTTTACCTTTTAATACGAAAAGATTCTTGTTTTTTCGAGGTATTTCGGTATTGGCATACTTTTTCTCAAGCTGTTTTGTGATCTAAATCCTAAAATGTTCTGCAACCAGTCAAAACTCTACATCGTTGCAGGCTAGTATTTATTGTAGGATAATGAAGTCCAGATTTAAAAAAAAAAATGTTAAAATATGCTTTTAAAATATATGGAAGTAACAATACCCGACTTACATCGCTGTGAAAACTTTCATCATTGTATGACGTCGGGAAATGAGTTAAATTACCGTTACAAGTTTTGAATACACCACGAACCACTGTGAACAGAAAAGTCTGCAAACGACAAATCCCAGGAAGAATGACACAAGGAGTCGCATCGAAGTTACTTTATTTTTATATGGGCCAGTCTAGTAACTGTGGACTTCGGCCTGTCACGATTCGCCTTTAGCTTTTAAAATCCACCCCTGCCGGGACCTTCGAGCCGATGGCGTACCTCCGCAGACCGCTCGGCCGGCCATGAGACTTGTGAACGAAAACATATTCCCAGCCGATTTGCCGCTATTGACAAAACTATGCAGAACAAAGTCTGTATTTACACTTAACTGAGATGCTAACTGTGATCTCATACGGAACCACAGTTCTCAGCTCATGACGAAATAAAAATTAATGTCGTACATGTCACCGACTCACCGTTAAGTATCAAATGGAGGCATAACTCTGTTTTCACATGAAACCTCGCTTTTGAAATCGTAATTGGAATAGAGACACAACAGTTTAGCTAAGTAAATCACTGTTCTTATAGCAGAACAATGGATGCTGGAACAACGTCTTCGCCGCCAACATCGCCGCCATATTTGTTCTTTTGCGAAGCTCTTTCTCCCACCCACGCTCTCTCTGCACATCCGCAGAAGAGCCTTTTGTTCTCCGCGAGTCGTGACGTGAAAAACAGTTGTGTGTGTTCGTTCCAAAGGAATAGATCGGTTAAGACTGGAGAACAATGGATGACGTACCTGCCAACCACGTAACAAGGCGGCTTCTCTTTTGGTCTTGCGCCAGCCAATGAGAGTGTAGGATTGGCTGAACGAAGGACAGTGGTGGGAGGAGCTTTAACAACAGCAATTGAAAGTTACCTGTGAAATAGGCTTTAAATTCCCTTACTCACTCCCATTCTGTTCTTCCCCATCCTCCCCCGCCATCACCCGACGGAAACAAAAGCTGGCCAACCAACCATTGCCGTGAGACTAATCGATATCTTTTCTCTCGCGGCTGCATCCATCCCACTGACGACACACATAATCCCGCTTTAAAGAAAAAAGTAAAAAAAAAAAAAAAAACTTCTATCATGACTTTGATACATTTTACTTCAACTGAACAGATCTAACAAACTCTCCTATACGAACCTTTATAAAAGTTCTTGGCTAGTTTCGTCCTCATAGTTTAATATTGCTTCGAAAAAGAATCAAACCTGGGCTAGAAAGAAAAACTGTGGTAGAATGCGAGCTGTCTAACTTGCAAGATCTTTGTTTCGTAGTAGAAACGGGGCTGCGCTGGCTCAGTGGTAGCACTCAGCTCTAGGGCTTGGGGTTCTCGGTTCCATCCCAGCTCATGCCACGTGGTCTCTGTGATGGACAAACACCATGCGTGAATTTTCTCGGCGGTCTCCCGTTTCCTTACACTTCCTTCATTCCACCATTGAGTATATAGGGATTGGCCTACTACATGGTCTAGGATTCCACTAATTATCTCATTATTATCCATCTGACCTGAGCCAAAGTTGCCTAAAGGACCATAGATTAAATTCAAGTTTAACTTGTAGTAGAGAAGTCCAATTCAAACTATCTTAGCTGACCTAGCAGTTATGTGGGTTGAGACGCCAAGCCAGTGAGTCGAAGGTCCCGGATTCTAATCCCGGCTGGAGCATGGATGTTTGTGAATTTTACAGACTAAATGGACTCTAAGACAAGATTAAACAATTTTTTATCACACTATCTTGAGTTTGAGTCCCTCCTTTGATTGTTCTAAGCAGTGCAGTAGCGGGTGAACCATGAAATAAGTATTTTGGTAGGACTTTCATAATATATGGGGCAGCGGTAGTTCAGTGGAAGAGCACTCAGCTATGGTGCGTGGGGTCCCCGGTTCGATCCCGAAACGTGCCATGTAAGCTCTGTGGTGGAAAAACACCATGGGTGTGGTTTTCCTCGGAGCTCTCCCACTTTCTTCATTCCACCAATTTTCCCATTATCATCCATTCACCCTGAACCAAAGGTGCCTAAAAACCTTAAATAACATTCAATTTAACAATATATCAGAATTGATGATGTACTATAATTGTATATTCTATTGTGCAGTTCCGAGTTTTGTAGACCTCTGAGAGGGGTCTTGGCTAGCGCGCGGGGTGAAGTGGGAAGTACACAAGCATCAGCGAGAACTCGCGCTTTTACTACCTACCTCGCTCGCAATGGCTATTAAAATTGTCTTCCCACCCATGATCACGCTACGGCTCCTCCCTCGCGGCTACAGAACTCAGAACTAGACAATACATTATACACGGTATATTTCTAACTAAAACTGTTTATCTAACTTTATCAATGTGAAGGCTGGGTCGCCCTTGGTGCTAAGTTACATAGCTTTATCGTAGTC
Source organism: Lepisma saccharinum (assembly GCA_022664845.1). Taxonomy (NCBI): domain Eukaryota; kingdom Metazoa; phylum Arthropoda; class Insecta; order Zygentoma; family Lepismatidae; genus Lepisma; species Lepisma saccharinum. The sequence continues at coordinate 37,369 of JAGDQP010008045.1, read as the reverse complement.
CGTCATCTACACTCATAATTTCGAAAGACTGGGCCTTTATATCCCCATAGCCACGCCCACCAGGATACAGAAGAGGAGTTATAATGGATACGTTGTGACGTATTCATAGGTCATACATACGGTTGCCAAATTTTGTTTCTTCACCTTGCGGCGTACAAGCGTCTTTCGTGGTATTCTACGCGCCTGGTACTCTTACTCTAAGGCTGTATGGAAAAGGATTCACTCGTTTACTGGCCGCAGTAGGGCGAGAGGGGGAAATAGCAACAATCCCGGAACCAATCTCTCGAAATGTGAACTTTAGTGACCTCAGATGAGCAGAGAGAGCATTGGGTGCAACGTCGGAAATTTTGGCTTTAGTTTCGTTCTCTAGAATGATCCCTGATTCCCACCAAACAAATACCAGAATGGTCACCATCTCCTTATTCATTTCCCTCCGAGAATGTACTGATTGAGGGATGTCATTGCGCAAGTTTTGTGGATGTTGTTTACGCCCTAAATGCCTTCATTATTATTAACAACCTATAAAAGTAAATTCAATAAATACAGATTGCTTCTGCTGCTGGCTGTTAATGCGAGGTTCGCTTGCTTGTCTTTGTCATCACCGGATGTGTATAGAAAATATTTATCTTAAACTTCTATTATAGAGGACAAAATATTCGTCAGCTTCATCCACTGAAACAGGAAATGACAAACCAACAATGCTTCACTTACAGACCGCAAACGTACTCGGGGTCCACTACCTCATTCCCGTGATCCGGTGGTTACAATTGTGGACCTCGAAACGGTTCTGGGGAGTAAAGCTAGTTCGAGTTCCGCTGCCGTTCATCCTGGATGAGTTTTTCTTCGATTTTAACAGACAAATGGCGGCGTCTCAATGGACGTCATCCCTCAAACATTTGACAGGCTAAGGCCAGAGCCACAGCTCAAACGGGCCACAGATCAATCAGTTTTGCACCAGGTCACAGGATCTATGCTTGGGACCCGGCCTGACCCGATGTGCCAAGCAGAGTTTTTAATTTTGTCCTTGCGTTTGAACAGTGTTTCTTTCAGGGGTGACTGGGACCGGAGGTGTTGCGGCCAGAACACGATAAATACGGCACCGAATATTCCCAGTATACTATAGTTCCAAGACTGGGTCATTCGGGTCAGCGAACTTGACCCGGTTTCAGGTCTGGCCAGAGCTGGGCGTCCAACTCATAGAAGGAAATAAAATAAACTTACCATTATTCTTTGATAAAACAATCTCTTCGTAGCAAAATCAGGAGATTGTTTATATCAGAAGAAATTTAGTTGAACAACAAAATTTAGAACGACCGCTTTCGGCAAACTTCATCAAAAAGAAGAAAAAATTAACAGTCAGCACATTTAATTAACACGATGCTTTGTTTAAAACATAACATAAACAAAGAATTCGTTGACAGAAGAAGAATTTCTTTTAAAATGAACTGAACAAACACATCTCTGTGTGTGTGTTTTACAACATGTTACCTTTAATTCAATTTTGCTGTGCAAATACTGTTTTGTTTCAATTGAAACAAATGAAGACTATAAGAGCGTTGTTCAAGCAAGAAAAAGAAATTTGTTTAATTACCACAAATTATTAAGTTGAAAGAAGACAGATAGGTAAATGTACAGACAAACTGATGCCCGGATAGGCGGAGAATTGAAAAAGTCTCTGACCGTTTCCTTGTGCATATGCTTTTTGAAAAAAGAATAT